>JAPKLW010001443.1:159946-172290 GCA_026898455.1 Plectranthus barbatus
ATTGATAATCATCTTTTTCATTCTAAATCGATAATTAAATTATCTTTTACGTTATCAACCGATATTTATTACTCCCTCCGTCCCAAGTAAATTGTCCACATTTCCTTTTTCGTCTGTCCCACAATATTAGTCCACTTTCCTAAAATAGCAAATTCTCTACACTTATCAATAAAATATTCATCCCACTATCACTCACATGCATTGGTTATCGTGCCCGATCAAATGTGGACAATTTGACCGAGACGGAGGGAGTACCTAAAATGGAATATGGATGTTAGTGTATAAAGGATTTTCATCCGTTGATTTGAAATGGAAGTACAACAGCCCAACCCTAAGCCCAGTAGCCCAAAAGTCGAAGCCCACCCACCCTACGTCTGGAAATGACCAAGATACCCCTCTCGACCCACCTCGCCACCACGCCTCCAACACTATAAATACTTCGCAAAACGCTCTGCGTAGTAGTTTCAGCACACGAACTCTTGTAAAACCGCCTTTATCGATCACTCTCCCTCCGCTCTTCTCCGCCGTCAACAGCCAAAGCCATGATTCTCTAAGGAAAGCGAAAGGCGTTCATCATCGGAGGTCTCTTCATCATCACCCCCGACTCTGTCAGGTTACCTCGCCAAGAACTAAAAATAATAGTGAGTGTTTTTATTGATTCTTGTTTATGTGGGCTGCATTAAGAAATCAATATTCTGGTGTTTCCATTAGTTATATCTTTAATCGGGATTAAATCTTGATTGATTCTTTGAGGAATGCCGCTAGTGGGTTGATGCTTAATGTCAAGAATTTGAATAGTGTGGATCACTGATGTAATGTTGTTAAATTTTTAAACTTTGTGATGTTTGTCTTAATTTAGACTACTGAGCAAACCCTTTGTTGATTGAAATAGGAAGATATGTTCTAAAGGGAATATGAATACCATGGAAACCAAAGTTGGTAGCTTGTGGAGCAGTGATTCTCTTTCAAGTTATCCAAAACAAGAGATAATGGAACCTGATAATGTTGAAAATAATGGAATGATGGCATTCGTTAAATCTGTTGGTGGTGTGATGGGACCAAAGATTGCAATCGATGTGGGGAAGCCGACATTCCGGATTATCAAGTGGGACGGTTTCAATAATTCTTGGGAAGAAGATGATGATGAGGGCGATGATGGATGCCCGTCAAAGTTCTTGACTATGTGCCTTAACTCAATTCAGAATGCTCTGCATCATGTCGATGGTGGAAGCATTGACTATGACAGACCGTTTTATGCCAATGAATGGGGTTTTGAGTTCTGGAGTTGTTACAGAAATGGGAATGATGTGTTGGATATGGAAGGTGGTGGCTCGAAGATTGAGAAAATTGCTTGGATAACAGCATCTGCTGTTGATACCATCTCAATGAAGGAGAAAGAGGACGTGGCATTTGATAATCCTTTTCTTTTATATCTCGTGCCATCACATGATGATGCTAACGAGGTAGTTTTGATCGTTCTTGGAATGCTTATCAGGCGATTATGTCTGAAATCCGACCCTCCCCCAGCAAATATATCCTTATTCTCTTAAAGAATTGTTAAAGAACTTGCTTCCATTTGCGATTTAACATAATCTTATTGTTATACGTAATTTCGATGGGGAAATTTTCAGGTACTTGAAGTCTGCAAGCCGTTGGAAAATTTTGGTGTATACACATTGTTTTTGGACTCGAGAGTTTCCATAGACCATCAAATTCAATGGTTAGTTCTCAACTTCTTACAAGCAAAGGATCACGTGCTGGCTTGTATCTCAGTAGTTATCGTTCTGAAACGAGCATGCGTAGTTACTTTCTAACTTATTATCAGCTTGCGTAGTTCTACTCTCTCAAGAAATAGACAAGTGCTAGTAAACGCAGGTTGTCCATTTTAGATGTTGATATATGGGAATTTGTATGTAGTTCTTTTTATTTTCGACTGTGTTTGATTCTTCTGAACTATTATTGTGATCAAAATATGATATTGTCCTTGTTTTACGGAATGTGTCAGTTTAAAGAGTAGTGAACCGGAGTATATAGTCTCCACCCCGGGTAGACTCCTGGAGCTTTTGTCCTTGAAGGCTATCGACATCTCTGGCTTGTCCGTAATGGTAAATTTATACCCTTTTTCTTTCTCGCGTCTCTTTTCTCTGCTTAGTCACATTTCTTCAATAACAAATGATAAATATTAGTTCCCTTATTATTGTAAAAAGTCATAGATATGTTTCTTTCAGAGGAAAGGTCATTAAAATGCTAACCATGAAACTCTTTTGATTTGTATCGCGTATTCCTGCATTCGTGTCATATTTCATCCGATTACTTTCATAATTCCAGATTGTTGATGGACTGGAAGAAACGCCTTCTGGAGGCACTTACCTTGATGCAGTCAAATCAATCAGGCAATTCATCTCTAAAAACATTCAAACAGTTTGTTTCTGCAACTGCAAGAATGCTTCATCGAGGATCGGTCTGCAAGTGACTGACTTCTCGGTGCTTCTGTCAAGAAGTGAAATGTGATCATCTCTAAAATTTTCAAGCGGATATGGTACCCTAAACGTTCCATTTTTCATACGAAGATAGAAACTCGCATTATGAAGATTTCGACTAGCATTAACTGAAACTTCTATTCCCTTCCTATCTTTTGCAGGTCTTTGAAGAGTTTGTCTCACCAAGTTTTTCCTATTGATTTTTCTTATAAATGGTTATTATTTATACACATTGCTTTGAAGAATTCACATTGGTTTTTGGAAAGAAGAAGATCTTCAAATTTTGTTGGCAAAGCAAAAAAAAAATTTGGTATGTTTCTCCCCACTTGTTTATCTGCTTGTGGAACTTTTTTTTTTTTTAAAAAAAAATTAATGCCGAATGGAGAGAATTTGTTTCTGTTCCTTCATTTTATTCTATTGGGATTTGGTGGTTGTATGAATTTTAAATTTTATTATTGGAAATTAAAGAGAACTATTAAGTCTATGTTTTTATACATGATGTGATATTGTGATGCAGGGAGTTCATCTCATACTAAAGGTTAGTTTGTACTAAATAGGAATGAATCTACATCATTCATCTAAAAAAAATTAATAAAATCAATGGTTGAAATTAAAATATTTTTCTAGATTTTATGATTTTTTACTTTATAAATAATGCTTAATTGAGTTAAGCATGATTTATAAAGCAATTAAGTACGAACGAAAATTATGCTTAACTTTTTAATCTTTGATGTTTTAATTTAAATTATTGATGCTATCAATCCCAAAGCTGAGAATCATTTTTGTTTAACACAAAATGTAATTTTAATACTATATCATAATTCTTGTGATGCATATGTGAGCAACGGGTGGGAATAAGGGTATTACCGTAATATCCATTGGTGGATTCCTAAAAAAAAAATCAATAATTCAGAATTAAAAACGTTGGTGGAAAATCAATTATTAAAAATGCCCTTCGACTGAAGGGATTGGAGAAAATAATATTTAGTTGAGTCACATATTTCGTTCACGTGGGAGTTAAATGAATTAATTTTTTAAAAATTAATTAATTTAATCTTCAATTTTAACTGTAAATTATTTTAGACTAAATCATAATTTTTTAAACACAATGATTTCTAAAATCTTGTTTAAAATAGATTTGTTGATACTTCGTTTATTTTTACTGACAACGGATCCGTTTTTATTTTCGGACAAAATTAAAACAATATATATGTATAATTTTTTTTTTGTCTGGAATGTTAATACTCCAGATAAAATACCGAAAAGTCAAAACTTCTGATTAAAATTACTCGTTTTCCCAAAAAATAATGGATAATAATTGAAAATAATGGAAAGTTAAGAACTACTCCCTCCGTCTCACCTCAATTGTCCCACTTTTCTTTTTCGTCCGTTCCACCTCAATTGTCTCATTACTTAAAAAGACAATTTTTTCACACTCAACAATAAAATATTAATTCCACTCAACTTACTTTACACTCACACTCCTTGGTTATTGTGCCCAAAGTCATTGGGACAATTCAGCCGGGACGGAGGGAGTACCATATTATTCAAAAGAAGGAAAAAAAACTCATAGTAAACATTGCAATATGAGTCACTTTGGTCATTGGGCAAATCGAATTTGTTTTGATTGTTCAAATTAAAAGGAGTCCGAGTTCGGAAGGTTCTCCCCGAAAGTAGAGTGGACAAAGCAAGGGGAATTTAAGGCACCACGAGAAAAAATGCCAAGGAAACAAAAAAAATAAATAGTAAAATCATGTGAATATACAGGTTCTCTGGTCTGCAAGAAAACAAAAGTGGATCATACAAGTTGAAGGAGCCAAGACCATACAAGCCGAAAGAGCCCAATAAAAATAATGGTTGCCGACACAAAACAACAATAACAGAGGGCCAACTATGCTTTGCGGACGCAGAACAACAAATACAAGGACAGTTGGTGCAATAGTACCGACACTTATAAGAAATCCAAGACCAAAAACAATGGTGTAAGATTAAAGCAGGGGCCAATAGAAGAAAATGGGCACATGTGTCCATCTAACTTTCAGAGGCATTATTAAAGAACGAGGCCGAGTCAATTATGAAGGGGATATTCGGCCAATCCAACATCTATATAAAGAGGCAGAAGCAAAGTGGAAGAGGCATCGAGCAACTCAAAATTTATTCATTTCCTCTTATTTTGAAAGCAATCTTTCCTCTCTGATTTGTTATTGTTAGCTACTATTAGTAGCTAAATAAGTTAATCTCCTCCTACAAGAAGATTAATTATGTAATAAATATTTATATTTCTTAAAATAAACGATCCCTAGAATTTTTGCTCATCTCTTATTGTTTCTCGTATTACATACAAACCACCGTGTAGGATGTGTGTTGTTGAAGGAGTCTTCGTGCATAAAACTATAGATTGCAATCGATGGTTGGGAAGTGTCGAAGAAATACCCGGTAGCATTCCGGTCAAAAAGGTATGCATTTGGTGTGTATTTGTATTTTACGATATACGGAAAGCATGATAGGTCTGATATGGTCGTGATTGACTATTTCTATTTAAAGGTAAAATGAATAAAATTGAAATAAATGGAAAAAAATGATTGAATGGTATTTGTAGAAAGTTAACTTTTGAAAATATGATTGATGTGTACTTTTGCTTTTTGGTGGAGATATTTATAAGATTTGCTATTTATTGACCTACAAATCTACAATTTATAAATTGCTAAAGTAAATTTTGTCTCAAAAATAATTCCATATGACATCAGCCGTGGGAAAAATATAAAGTATAACACCCAATAGAAATTATTTAGGACGTGTACTTTTAAAAAAGAAAAGAAATTATTTAGAATGAAATTCCATAAAACAAAACCTCTCGAAATAAAATAGCTAGTTTTCATATTATTAAGGATTAATTGCAAATTTAGATAAACTTTTCATATGTATTGCAATTATAACAAATTTTGAAAATCTTGGTAATTATAACAAAGTTTTTCAAAACTTTGCAATTATAACATAAAACTTTTCATTTTTTCAATTATAACACAAAACTTAAAATTTGAAATATCAAACAAATTTAAATTGAGTTGGTCTTCCGAGAGACGGTCTCAACATTTTTTTTTATTGTGAGACGGACCTTAATACGTCATTTCAATAAGTTAAATACATCATTTCATTTTTAAAAATTGCATTATTTGCAACAAAGAAATACATCATTTGCAATAAAGAAACACATCATTTCATTAAATTCGTTTTACAATAAAAATAGTGAGACATCATTTGTAATAAAGAAACACGTCATTTCATTAAATTCGTCTCACGATAAAAATGATGAGAGCGCCTCATATGAGAATTTGCCATTTAAATTTTGTGATTTTTGTTTGTTATTTATTATAAACTTGAATAATTTTAAAATGATATTTTTTTTGCAATTATTTGTTATTATTATTGAGAATACTTTTTGTTAGGAAATAAGGGCCCGGAAACTTTCGCATAAACAGTAAACAAAAATTGTGAGAATTGAATTAAATGAGAAATAAGTTACTAAAAAAATCAACCAAACCGATTTGTAGTATGAGGTCGAACTGCTGGCTCCGACCGCTTAACCAGCCCAATTATCACTTTGATCAGCAAGAATCACAACGTTCCAGAGTTAAAAGGATGAAATCAAACAAATGATCATGTATTATCTTTTATATAAGTACTTATTGTTCTCAAACGAGCATGCATAGTTGCTTTCTAACTTATTATCTGCTTACATAGTTCTACTCTCTCAAGTAATAGACAAGTATTAGTAAATGCAGATGGTTCTTTTCAGATGTTCATTGATGAAAATCTCTTATATAGTTCTTTATTATTTGATTATGTTTGATTCTTCTAAATAATTATTGTGATCATAATATGATATTGTCCTTGTAAATTCAATGGCGTATCTAGGCCTATTTTTGGGTACAACTGTATCCCTAATTTTTTTTTACTAAATATATATGTATGTATTTTTATATAATGTATCCCCATTTTAATGTTATTTATATATTGTACCCTAATTTTAAAATCCTTCCACCCAGAGAAGAGCTTTTGTCCTTGAAGGATATCGACACATCTAGATTGTCTTTAAGACTATGTTTATCAGCAACCAGCCTAACCTTTACTATATTTTATTAGTTTCTCTCACCTCCACATCACTCCAACCCAACCACAATATTTTGTCAAGTTTATCCATGACCACTCAACCACCCAACCACATACTATATATATATATATATAGGGGAGTGATCATATGAGAACCAACTTTACCATGTGAAAATAGGAACAAATCTCGGCCATCCAAAACATGATATCAACAGCTCAGATTTAATTTCGTCCGTGTTTCATTATTGTTTGTATTGGTCTGCATTATTGTAAAATGAAGGGTAATTTTGTACTTACATCAATTCAAATCTTTTTATAATCTAAATTATATCTCGCGATCTTTGTTTCCTTTGCGATTTGTGATTTGTCATCTCCATTCCTTCTGCGATTATATAATTGTGAAATCTCGTTCGTCATTGTCTGCGTTCATCGTCTGCGTTCATTGTCTGCGTTTATCGTCTGCGAGTTATGGATGCTTTGAAAGGTAAGATTTTATATATTGCACCTGTTATGTAATAGAAGCAATTGTTTTCTGATATGATGTTTGATCATTAGTTATCAGTTACGGTTATAGAATTGAAGTTTCATTTTATAGGTTATTGATGATTTGTTTGCAGATATTGAATTAGGTTTCGTAGATTGCTATTTTTATATGTAGTAATTATTTTATATGTGATTGAATGATAATTAGGTTATGTGCATTTATAATTAGTTTATGTAGGTTCTGGTTGGTTATGAGAATTCATTATATAGATTAAATACATGCATTATATTTTGTTATGGATTGCATTATATGTTTGTAGTTCTTTTGTTAACTGAAAGAGTGATTATTTGTTTACATACTTTCAAATTTGTTTTATATGTGCATTATATAATGTTAGAACATGCATTATATATTTGTAATAGTTTCATTATAGGTGAGTTTGTTATAATTAGTTTATGGAGGTTTTGTTACGGTATGTGAATTCATTATATAATGAAAATATGTTCATTATATAGTTATGTATCATGCATTATATGTTTTAAGTATCAAATTTAATTCATGATTTTTTCTGTACAGATTCTTATGTTCCAAGGTGTGATAATTCTATGAAGCCTTATGTTGGAATGCTATTTAGCACACTTCGGGATGGTATTGAATTCTATGATAATTATGCTAGGTTTTCTGGTTTTGATACACGTCTTTCTACTTTAAAAAAAGGGCGGTGATATGATTCTGTGAAGATATGTAGTGTGTAGTAGGGAGGGTGAGAAATTTCATGAAAAGGTTGAAAACCAGAATTCTACGTTAGTTGAATCTAGGCAGAAAAGGAGAAAACGTTTATTGATGAGATGTGGATGCATGGCGAAGATGGTTTTGAAATATCATGGAGGTTCATACTTAGTTTATTTATTTGTTGAAAATCACAATCATCCGTTAGTTGAAGCTCGTTTTCAGCATTTTATGAAGTTGAATCATTAAATTGACATTTTTCATCAGAAGTTTATTTTGGACTGTGCGAGAACAAATATAGGACCTACACAGTCATCTCGTTTGTTAAAAGAGTTTCTTGGCGGCTGTGATGGTGTTTGTTCTGCTGTATATGTTAGGAATTACTCTCGAGATATGAGAGCATTTGTTGATGGTGCTGATGCACAAATGCTTCTCAATGAAATGGCAAGGAAGCAACAGATGTGTTCAACATTTAGTTATTATTATCATTTGGATGAAGAGGGCAAGTTGATGAGACTCTTTTGGTGTGATTCTATCTCGAAGAAGAATTATAAAGTTTTTGGGGATGTTGTTGCATTTGACACCACGTATTCGACAAATAAGTAAGTTTTTTTTGTTTCATTCTTTGTTCTTATATATATATTCATTACTTTATTTATGTGCTTGCATTATATGAACCAAACATATTCATTTTATAGTTATTGGATCTGCATTATATGTTTCTTGTGCTATCTGATGATGTTTAAATTCATGATGCATTATATAATGTACTCTTTTTCACTATAATGCTTTTAATTATGCATTTTATATATTTGTCATATGCATTATATGGTTGTTTATTTTGCATTACATGGGTGCATTATATAATACAAATAGTTTGATTATATAGCTTTAGTATATTCATTATATGGTTATTGTGTTATGAAGTCAAATGTAATTGTTATATGTATTTTATTTTCAGGTATTGTTTAATATTTGCCCCTTTTAATGGGCAAGGATAATCATGGGAAACCTGTGACTTTTGTTGCTGGTTTGTTGTCTAAAGAAGATTCTGATTCTTTTTCATGGTTGTTTGAGAGATTTCTTGAATGTATGGGCTCAGCTCCGAAAATGATTATAACAGATCAAGATTTAGGTATGAAAGTTGCAATTCAAAGAGTTTGGATACGAGGCATCGCTGGTGTATGTGGCATATTATGTTGAAGATTGCAGACAAGGTTTCAAAAGAGTTGCATTCTAATGAGAATTTCAAGAGTGATTTGTTGTCGTATGTTTGGTCGGAGTTGATTGAGCCAGATTTTTTTGAGGAGGGCTGGTATCACATAATGGTGAATTATGGATTGCTTGATAATAAATGGTTTGATTCTATGTTTGAGTCTAGAGAGTATTGGGTTCCAGCTTTCTTTCGTGATTTCCCAATGAGTGGCTTAATGAAGACGACTTCAATATCTGAGTGTGAGAATAGCTTCTACAAGAGGAACACAATGAGTCATTCCAATTTACTTCAGTTTTTGATTAACTATAATCGTGCTATTGAGGCTCAGAGGGATGCTAATTCTTATTTGAATTATTTGGACTCTTCATGCATAGCTAAGATGGAAACAACTTTCTTGATTGAGAAGCATGTTTTAATGATTTACACATCAAAGATGTTGAAGGCTATTCAAGTCGAGTTGTTTGCTGCTTGTTTTAGTATTCAAATGCTAGGAGTGAATTTGATGGGTGAAGTTGAGATATATAGATTTGAGGATGAATTTCATGACATATTTGTTGTGGATTACAACGGAAATGAATAGTCTGCTATTTGTAGCTGTAAGATGTTTAGTAGGATGGGTATACTATGTCGTCATATATTCTTTGTTTCGAAGAATAAAGGGATCAGAAATATTCCTGATAAGTATGTGATTTCTCGGTGGAAGAAATTTTTCTTTATTGGATTCTTTACATGAAGTGCAGCTTGATACCACTGATGTTAATCTTGTTGAAAATAAGAAAATTGAGAAGAAGATCTTGTCTGCTGTTGTTAATTGTGTTGGTAAAATTGGTGCTGATAGTGAAAGGCAGAAAGCTTTTATATCTGGTATAAATGAGTTGGAACAGTCCATATTTAATGGTACTGAAATGCCTTCATCAGATGATTTGAAGAAAAAGTTGTTTGAGGATTATTATGGTGCTCCTGTCCCAGAAACTATTGAAGTTTTGCCTCCAAATGTAGTTAAAACTAAAGGAAGTGAGAGTCGTATCATATCAAGAAAGGAGAAGGCAACAAGAGATTTGGATAAGCGTTTGAGAATGTGTAGAAAATGTAAACAAATGGAAAATCACGATTCAAGGAATTGTGATAAGGTCAATAAATAGTTTTAGAACAGCAGTTATAGAATGCATGTCTTGAAGGGATTCGTGAACTGAATCACGAAGTCCGTTTGCCAAGGATCGTTAATTGGAATATAAAAAATAAATTGCTATGCATATGAACAATCCTAGCATGCTCCTATATTATTATGCATAAGTAGGTTATGCAGAATACCTGGATCGATGAACTCTGAAGAACGCGTGCGCGGAGATGCCCTTTGATCTTTCCCACGCACCAAGATTTAATTTCCTAACAGATTGAGGAAATTAATCTATAGAAAATAAACAATTATTTTCAAAAATAAAGAGGAGAGAGAGAAGAAGAAAAATCCTCCTGATCTGATCTTCTGATCTGTATCCCAACTCGATCTGAAAATCTGGTGAAGATTGTCTATCAGATCCCTTGCCCGGTTGAGAAGCAGAATTTCCTCCTCGTTCTCAGATCTTAGTCGATCACCACAGCTCCCAAATACTGGTTTGCTGTGTGCAACTTATGATCTTGTGTGGTGTAGGTGTGTTGAGATATGAGGAACTGAGGCCTATTTATAGGAAATTCTAGGCTCCTATTGGGCTTGAGTTATCATGGGCCAGACCAGGGACCAGAATGCAAATAGCAAATAAGGCCTATCAATTAATTAATTCCCATAATTAATTAATTAATATTGATTCATGCCACCAAAGAATCAATACTGTCCTACCTATTTGCTACCACGTTTTGAGGTACGGGTTGCATTGGACTCGGTTTATCCCCATATTTAAGGTTACAGACATTCGTTAATTAATTTAAGCTCTGACAAGCCATTTAATTAATTAACATCTTTAATTCCTGAATCAATCCACTCAAACCTTTTTCACTTATGCTTGAACTTAATCAGCCTGCAGGACTTTAGCATAACGAACCTTTTGAGCTGTTCAGGGAATGTCACCATCCTATACTGGATGTGGTTACCTAGTTCAGATACCAGACAGTCATACACAAATTGATATCACCCAAGACTGCAGATGTACAGGCTCAACTAGAACCTTCTCTACAACTCAAAGTGATATACAATATATGTACACTTCTGTATCTTCATATAGGCTTAAGATTCCATCGAGTCATAGAGATCTAGATTCTTTTAATATCAGATAAAAGAATCAATCTCGACTTAGGTCCTCATCAATGTGCGCCCCACACCAGCATACCAAGACATCCAAGATAAGATGCTTATCCGCATATGCTGCAGCCTACACCGACAGTTTATCCTGGAACTGTCTCAGCTGTGATGACTATTTATATCTCGCTAGGTCAAATGATCCATACGATCTTCCGTGATCTTCTACACACCGTATGATCTCCCTATCGACGAGATAAGAGGATAATTGCGTTTGCGACACATGTTTGTTAATTCAGACAGGAGATGAACATACAACAATCATGATTACCAGTATATTAACCAATAAACCTTGTACATAATATACCAATCATAATGCTTTCAGTATATAAATTCATCAATCTCCCACTTATACTCAAAGCACTATACATTTGCTTTCCAGAGTATAACGCGTCTAAACTAATCTAGCTATTACATCAAGCATTCTACGTGGCTGGCTTTGCCCTCAGCCCAAGGCTACGTACATGCATCTCGTAAACCTTCTGAGACAGAGCTTTTGTGAATGGATCCGCTAGATTATCTTTTGTATCAATTTTCTCTATCAGCACATCACCCCTTGCTACGATTTCTCGTATAATATGGTACTTCCGTTTAATGTGTTTTGTTGCTCTGTGAGTTCGTGGTTCCTTAGAATTAGCCACAGCTCCCGAGTTATCACAATATACCGTGATGGTTCTGGGTAGCTTAGGAATCACGTCCAACTCCAGAAGGAAGTTTCAAAACCATACCGCTTCTTTCGAAGCTTCAGAAGCTGCCACATATTCGGCTTCCATGGTGGAGTCCGCAATGCACTTCTGCTTTGCACTCCTCCATGATATGGCCCCACCTCCCAATGTAAACACATAGCCAGAGGTGGACTTCTTTTCGTCTCGGTCTGCCTGGAAATCCAAATCAGTATAACCCACAGGGCACAACTCATCACACTGATAAACAAGACAATAGTCCCTTGTCCTTTTCAAGTATTTGAGTATGTGCTTTACCGCGGCCCAATGCGCCTGTCCAGGGTTAGACTGGTATCTCGCTACCATGCCTACA
>JAPKLW010001443.1:178879-198674 GCA_026898455.1 Plectranthus barbatus
TATAAATTTTGGTATATATTTTATTTATTTTTATTTTATTATTTAAAAGATATAACAATTTTAGTAATATATTGAAAGAAAATTAAGTGACCAATAGAATAGTATCATATATCATTATTTGATTGGTTCATGATTAAAAAATAAAAAAGAAATGTATGTAGGACCCACACAATTTTGTGGTCTCACTAGGTCCATGGTCTACCACTCTTTAACATAAATGAGGGATTTTGATTTTTTTTAAAGAAATATCCATGTGTCGCTTAGGTGGCAGGAGACCTATGACATCCTGGTTGCTGTTGGTAAATTTATTTACATTTCCCATTTCTGGATACTAGGGGTGTGCACAGTTTGGCCGAAACCGGCCGAACCGACTAAACCAAATTAATTTGGCCGGTTTGGAAAAAATGATTGGCCGGGTTGGTTTGAAAAATCTCAAACCGGACGATTTGCTTTGGCCGACGGTTTGAAGAATGAAACCGGCCATTTCGGCCAGACCGGCCGTATAAATAATATAATTTTAAATATAATAAAATATTATTTGATAGAAATCTAAAATATCAATTATATTGATATATATGTCCGATGCTTATCGGACATATATTTCATTGTTTTTTGCAATCATAACATTATTTATTTATTGCTTATCTTATGTTTATAATTAATGACAAACAAGATATATTTATATTAGTTTTATTATGTGTATCATTCTTTCATTAATATTTAATAATCAAATTGATATACAAACTTCATTGTTTGCAATATTATTAGAGTAATCTTCAAACCGTTTAAACCGGTCGAACCAAACCGTTGTAATATGGTTTGACTGGTTTGATTTGAAATAATTATTTGGCTAATTTGGTTTGTGAAAGTTTTAAAATTGTACATTATTGATTTGGTATGTACTTCGCTCCTTAAACCAACACATTATCAACTTTGTGTCTCTTTGCTCCGCTTAGTCATATTTCTTCAGCTACAAATATGAAAGTTGATAAATATTTTAGGGAAGACAGTTTGAAGGAAATATTGGACGAATGCTAAATCCCTATTTTTGTAAAAAGAATCATATATATTTGTTTCTTTTATAGCTGCTTCTGTTGATTTGATACTAGGCAAGCTTTGCAATTAGGAAAAAAAAAAATCATTGAAATTGCCATATTTCATCGTATTATTTACTAATTTCAGATTGTTGGACTGGAAGAAACACCTTCTAGAGGGACTTACCTTGATGCAGGTCTAATCAATCAGGCAATTCATTTTGGTTTTAGCCTGTAAAATAACCGAACAAAAATAACTAAATTTATACCAGATGTAACCGAATCATATCGAATTACTGAAATAACCGAATCAAAATTCTTATTCGATTTTCGGTTTAACTGAATTTTAATATAAATTTAATAAATTAATAAAATTAAAAATAGAAAATAGAAATTATATATATTTATATTAATATAAATATATATTAATTTCGTTATTCAGATATTTCGGTTCAAGAAAAATAACCGAATTGAAAATCAAAATATGGAGAAAAAAGGAATCGGCTGGACTGAAAACGAAACAACCGAATTAAAATAACTGAAATTTATTTGGCTCAATTTTCTGTTTTCGGTTTTATTCAGTTTCTTGCTCGCCAGTCACCCCTAATTTGTCTCAGCAAGTTTTTCCCAGTGTCTTAGCTTTATATGTGTTTTTTATATTCCTTTTAAAATTTCACATTGATCTTGGCTATAAAAAGATCTTCAAATTCTAAACGCAAAGCAAAAATAAAAATAAAATTTGTTGGTAGGTTTCTCCCCATTTGTTTACGCCAGCCAGTATTTTTGCGTAAACACTATTGTTGCCAAATGAAAGAGAATTTGTTGTTGATGTTATTTTTTTTTATTATTTTTTTAATATAAAAGAGATCTATATGTTTTACGTTACTGCTTTTTATATATACCATCACCATATTCACTTTTTCGACCATTTACAGTAGTGATCAAATAGATGATGTAAAAGATAAATGAAAAATATTTAAAAAGCACCATGATTGATCAAACAACAAGGGTCGCCCAATATATAATTTAAGTTTTATATATTTAAAATTTGTTCCCCATAGCTCTTATACCATCTACTCAACTCTAGTGACTATCATTAAATAATTAACATAAACTATATAGGAAAAAATTATATGGTTAAATAAGTCCGACAATTTTTAATAGATTATTTCTTAATTATATTCCAAAACCCCCAAACACTTACCAAATTTCAGCATCAATAGGGGTCAAATCAAGAATAAAAATTAAGATATAAAACTATTTTCAGGTCATCTCTTTAACCCAACTCTAGTTCATAATTAAAAATTTTAATTTTTGTCAAAAAATTTAATTAAATTATTAACAAATCCATAAAAGTGTAATTAATAGCCATAAGTCAACACACAAGTTATTTAGCCTATTAGGCTTAACATTCTTATCATTAAATTAAAATACGATAAAACTTTAAATAAAATTTGTACTTATAAATTTAAACTTCAATGCTGAAAAGACTTTATTTATATGGATATGAATATAAAGGAGAGAGAGAGAGAGAGAGAGAGAGAGAGAGCCTCAACACATGAGCTTCTCCTTTTTTCCTAAACATATTATCTATTTATAGATTCCAATATTCGGATTTCATCCTCCGAATAAATGGATTTAAAAGCACACACAATAAAATATTCAAAATATACATAATTTAAATTTCTGAATTCAAAAGGGAAATAATGACCTATATGTAGGTTTAACTAGACAAACTAGGCATTATATATGGCCAAAACATCAAATCTAGGACAAACTATCGACCTTTTTTCAATTCTAGTACGAACTATACCTATTCTCTATTTTATGTCCAAACTTTTCAAAATCATTCAAATCTAGTCTGTAAAATTTTTCCCGCATCGGAATGCTGACTGGGCTACCGGAAATCCTAGTCATATTTAAAAAAATATCAATTAAATCCACATCATAATAATAAATTCCACCTCATAATAAATAATAATTATTTTATATTTCATATTATTAAAATAAATAATGAAAATCTTTTAAACCCTTCTTCCAAAATCGTTCGTTCCCCTTTCCCTTTCCCATTCATTCGACGGACGGCAAGAATCAACGGAGGCGGCGGCGAAGACCCAACCCTAGCCCCAGGCGTAGCGGCGACGAAGACGTCGGCGGTGCGGTGAATGCGTCGGCGGCCCAGGTACGACGGCAGTCTCTTTGTTTCAGTTTTTTTTTAATTAGGATCGCTAGCACAGGAGTGCTGTTTGGCACACATTAACTGAAGCTGCAATTTTGAGCATTCGAAGGAGAACTCAACCCTGGAATAATATGATCTATGCTTCATATTGTCTTCTGTGATTTATTTCAATTTATATAAACTTGGAGAATTTGTCCTTTTAATCACAGGTCAATAATTTAACCATGTAAAGCTTAAATTTTATGTTATGTCTCAAGATCGTATAAAATGATAGTAGGATGAAATTTGGGTTGCATGAGTTGCATTTAAGTTTATGTGGAAATATCTAGTTGTTTCATTTTAGTGATATGATCTGCTTATGATTTGTAACTTCAATATTTTGGTAAATGCGTGTATTTTAAATTTGGGTAATATGATTCTCAACCAATGCCGAATGAGTGGCTTCAGCAGTTCAGCCTTCACCTAGCTAGTTTTCTTTTAAATTTTTCCCTTATATTTGATTCTTCTTTAGCACAATAACTTATATCTAGTTATTAACACAGGCACCCATCTCTGTCCCTGTTTCATCTAATAAATTTTGGTTGCTTTCTAAGACTCATGGTTTTTTTTTTTTAATTTATGTGGCTGAAATTGATATATGTTATTTATTGCATAATGTTTAACAAGATTTTATATCATGGATGATAGTGAGAGTCAGAGTGATGATGTTTTGAGTCAAGTGATAGGAGCCACACTTCACTATCAATAGAAAATGATAACTTGTTGTCTGATGATGAAGAATTACTTGAGCTTAGAACTAAAGCAAGACATGATAAAGAACTAGCAACTAGAGCAACTAGAGATGAGGTTGAACAAAGTGGGTATGAGTCTGAGTATACTAACTCAGATAGTTCTTGGGCATCATTGGATACAGATGAAGATGCCAATTTTGTTAGACTTAAGAAGAAAAAAATTGTGATGTTTATGATAAAAAGTGTGATCATAAAAAATTGAAACTTGATGTTGGGTTGAAGTTTAAGGATTGTACTGAGTATAAGGAGGGAGTGAGATTGTGGGCAATAGTGAATGGACATAATATAAAATGGAAGTACACGGGTAGAGGTAAACTTGAAGCTATCTGTGAAGATGGTTGTCCTTGGAGATTGTATGTTAGTAAATTGCAGGGAGAACCAACTTGTGTCATAAAAGAATACAATGGGGAACACAATTGTGTTAGAGCTGTTTGCAATAGACAAGCGACAAGTGAGTGGTTGTCAAATATCCTAGTACTCATGCTGAAGAAAAACCCAAAGTATAGTACAAAAGATATGATAAAGGATGTCCGGTTACTTTATGATGCGGTTGTTACTTCAAGCACTTGCTATAGAGCTAAGGCAAAAGCAATTGAGAAGCTGAGAGGGTCTTATGAGAGCCATTATAGTAAGTTGAGATCATATGTTTCTTATTTAAGGCAAATGGACAGATCATGGAGGTTTGAATTGAAGACTTATCTGGATGAAAGAGATAGACCTATTTTCCAAAAGATATATATTGGGTTTTCAGCCTTAAAGTATGGTTTCGTGATAGGTCACAACAGAAGAACTTGTCCTGAACCTAAGTCATTTGTTAATCCACAACAAGGACGTAAGGTATGATATTATTTAAAATTCATTTATAATTTTTAGGATTTATGATAAGTTGATTTTTAATATGAATAAATGTTAGCGTAAGGCTGAAGGATCAACGAACAATGTTGAATCACTGCAAGACAGCCAACGGTCTCAAGTGGATAATGTCAATGGATGAAGGTTTGTGTTCTTAAATTATAATAGGTTGATTCTTTGTGGTTTGTGTTCTTAATGTTTTTATATGAAATTCATGCCTGAAACTGCAGCAGGGGCAACAACAAGGGCAGTAGCAGCTTGAGGCATCATCCCTTTTGTTTTTATTTTAGAGAGAAACTTGTAGTTGTGTATCTTACTTGGATATTGTATTGCTGGTTTTATGTAGCTTATGGCTCAGCTCTTATTTCATGTATTAAATTAAATATTGTATTGTTGTTTTTATTTCGATATATTGATGGTTGGAAGTTTTTGGATTTGTATTTGCTTTGTGAACTCCAATATTAGCATTAGTGTAGGAAATAATTATATAGACCAAAATATAACATGTGAATCCTCAAGATACATCTGAATATAAAATGCAATAAATAGTCTCAATTCATAGATGTGAATCCTCAAGATACATCTAGTCTAGGAAATAATTACATAGACCAAAACAAAACAAAGAAATATAACGAGCAAAATAAACTTCATCTTCAATGCTCTTAATTCTTGCTTCAACTTCTCATTCTCCCTTCGAACATTAATTCCATCATCAAGCTCTTTTCGAGTCAGTTGAAGCTTTTCTTCCACATTTCTCTTCCTTGAAATTAATTCAATAAGAACATCTCTAACTCTTCCGGTATATGGTTCATCGTACCATTTAAAGAACTAACAGTCGTCATCCTGTTGTGAAAAAGGGCAACAGAAGAATCTACGGCCTGGATTCTTTGGCGTGAAAGATGTAAGTAAATGACGTTGGCGTCCATGTCGGCAATTGATATTGAATCTTTGATTAGATTCAAATGACATCTACCAGGCAAACCAAGGCAAACCAACATCAATACCACATACAACAAGGCAAACCAGCAAGGCAACAACAATACCCCACCCCTCCACCTCTGAACAGGAATTCAAATAGTGGAGAAGATCGCCCTCAACAAACCATTCATAAAAATTGCTCCATCACACATATAAGAAGAATAATGAAATCTTTTCCCAGCAGTTTAGAGAGAGAGGAAGAAAAAAGAGAGATGAAATGAGTCATAACTTATATTTGCGTTGCCGATGAGGAAAAAAGTAATGCTATAGAACACTTTGTGTGAGTATCGTTTTCCATTTTAGTATAGTTTGTTTAAAATCTGAGTTTTGGTGCAGTGCTTCTGAATGGAAGGTGCCAACAACGTTCATATATGGTTTTCAATCATTCAATTTCAATTACAACAATCTCCCAACACAATCTGGGAAATTTCAAGCACACGTTCAGGCACAATCTAGGAAATTTCAATCTCCCAACACAAATCACTCTAATCCCATGAAACCACCCCAATTCAAGCACAACATTACTTACTCACCGTTCAGGGTTCTTTGCCGCCGCGCCTGGTTCTTCGCTGCCGAACCTGGGTCTTCGCTGCCGTCCGTCGATTCTTCAGTCGTCCATCCGTCGTCCATCGTTTGCTTCAGCCCAAATGCCGTTTATGACTATAGGGAGGGGGACGAATGATTTTGGAGGGAGGGGGACGAACGATTTTGGAAGAATGGAGGGGGACGAACGATTTTGGAAGAAAGGTTTAAATGATTTTCATTACTTGTTTTAATAATATGATATATAAAATAATTATTATTTATTATGAGGTGGAATTTATTATTATGATGTGGAATTAATTGATATTATTTTTTAATATGACTAGGATTTCTGGTGGCCCAGTCAGCATTCCGACGCCGAAAAAATTTTACAGACTAGATTTGAATGATTTTGAAAAGTTTGGACATAAAATAGAGAATATGTATAGTTCGTACTAGAATTGAAAAAAGGTTGATAGTTTGTCCTAGATTTGATGTTTTGGCCCATTATATATCTATGCTGTTGGAGTAGTCTCAATATAACTCGAGGAAGTAGTTCGAGTGGGTCGAGGAGACTAGTCCGATAAAGTGGGTCGAGCTGTGTATGTCGAGGAACTCGAGGTGCAGTTCAAGTTGGATAGATATGGAAAATATATTGTGTATATCTTGTTTCCTTGTTGGACAAGATTTATCCTAATCAGTATTAGATTTGGATGGGAATAAATCTATTTTAGATAGATTTAGGTTTAGATATATCTTACCATATCTAGGTATTATATTCCTTATGTATTTAGGAATATCTCCCTATATATACCCCTGCTCCCCACCAATTGTAATTGTCACATACTTTGTATTTTCTTCACCATAATAAAATCATCACCGAGGAGGCTTGAAGAGTGGACATAGAGCTTACGCTCGAACCACTATAAATTCTTTGTGTCGTTTTATTTTCAGTTAGTTATTTGTGTCGCAATCGCTTCAATTCACAATAAATTGGTGCGGTGAACGTGGATAGAGAAAGATTGCGATGGGTTCAGCTAAGTTCGAGGTGGAGCACTTCACGGGATCGAATGATTTTGGTTTGTGGAAGTTGAAGATGCAAGCGTTGTTTGTGCAGCAAGGCTTGGACGGTGCCTTGAAGGGAGAGCCTGGGTTACCTGACACAATGACGAAACAACAGAAGAAAGATACACTGGCGAAAGCGCATAGTGCGCTGATTCTGAGTCTCGGAGCTACGGTGCTGAGGAAGGTGTCGAAGGAGAAAACGACAGCGGAAGTATGGACCAAACTGGAATCCTTATATATGAAGAAGTCCCTGGCGAATCGGCTCTATCTTAAACAGTCGTTGTATTCATTTAAGATGCAAGAGGGAAGACCGATCAACGAGCAGCTCGCCGAGTTCAATAAGTTGATCCTCAATCTGGCAAATATCGATGTGGCGATAGGAGATGAGGATCAGGCATTGATGTTGTTGAGTGCGCTGCCAAAGAGTTATTCGAACTTCAAGAAAGCCTTAAAGTCAGCTCTAAGTTCGAAGGAATTAAATGAGAAGAACGAGGAGCGAGAGAACTCTCATGGAGAAGGCTTGGTGGCTAGGGCGGCTCGAGGAAGACCGGAGATGAGGAACTCCAACAGGGGAAGTTCGAGGTCAAGGTCGAGGCCGAAGCCAAGATCACAACCAAAAGGTCAAGTGATTTCTCTGCCAAAAGAAGGGACATATCAAAAGAGATTGTCCGGAGAGGCAGACAAAGCAGGAGCAGAAGCAGCAAGCGGATGTAGCTGTTGCTGAGCAGAAATATGACTCTGGAGAGGCATTAGTGATTTCGAATGAGCGCTCAGAGAGGGAATGGATATTCGATTCAGGTTGTACATTCCACATGATACCTAATAAGTCATGGCTCGAAGGGTTCGAGGAGCAGGAGAACTCGAGTGTTCTTCTGGGTAACAATAAACCATGCAAGGTGGTTGGAATGGGTTCGGTGAGGATTAAGATGCACGATAATACATAAAGGGTACTTCGAGGTGTAAGGTACGTTCCGGAGCTTAAGAGAAACTTGATCTCTTTGGGGATGGTCGATGAACTGGGTTACACGATCAAGATGGAAGCTGGGACTTTGAAGGTGTGCATCCCTGGTCTTGATGAAAGGAGCTCGAAGGAATGGAATATACACTCTGATGGGGAGCACGTTGATCGGAGAGGCTTCGGTAGTGACGGTTGATAAGTCAGTACTGTGGCACAGGCGACTCGGTCACGTTAGTGAGAGGGGGCTGCAGGAGTTATCGAAGCAAGATCTGTTGCTCGGGGATAACATCAGAGAGCTGGATTTCTGTGAGAATTGCATCTATGGGAAATCTCACCGGGTAAAGTTCGGAGTAGGTCGACAGAGAGCTCGAGGAACTTTGGACTACATCCACTCAGATCTATGGGGACCTTCAAGGGTCAGTTCGAATGGAGGAGCGAGGTACTTCATGAGCCTCATTGATGATCACTCAAGGAAGGTGTGGGCCTACATCTTGAAGAATAAGAGTGATGCTTCAAGAAGTGGAAAGTGTTGATCGAAAATCAGACTGGAAGGAAGGTGAAGAGGCTGCAAACTGACAATGGCCTTGAGTATTGCTCGAATGATTTCGAGAGGTACTGTTCGAAGCACGGTATTGCGAGGCACAAGACAGTGGCTGGAACACCTCAGCAGAACGGATTGGCGGTGTTGGTCCCGAAATACCAGAGTCATCGTGTTGATAACTTAACACGAAATGCAGCGGAATATGTTTTACGTTTCTTGCACTTAATATTATTTTCCAAAAATTAGTTAGCTCAAGTTATGACTTAAGTTTGTGTTCAGATATACACTAGCAACTCCGTTGCTAGGTTTTAAATCGATCTTTGAACAGTAAACTAATAAAACAGTAAATGCACACAAGATTTATAGTGGTTCGATCAAATAGATCTACATCCACTCCTTAGCCGAAACGCTAAGAATTTCACTAGAAAAGTATACAAATTACAAGGAATCGCCTTTCCAGTTAAGTAGGCAGTGAGCTTTCGGCCTGGCTACTTGACAGCTATCCTCTGTGAGTCTGCACTTCTCCGGTAAGGTTTGGCTGGGGTCAAGGGCACACCTTCGAAACTCCTGCCTTGCCTGATATGGAAGAAATAGACACTTCCTGATTTTCCTTGAGTATGGCTAGATGCCCGTTCTAGTCTTAACCTTTTCAGGTGTTCGACTGTTGGATACTCTTAGTAAAGAGATTATCCCAATGATTGAAGATTCTTAACGGATGTTCAAGAATCTTCAAGGTTGAGTGTCAGATATTGAATGTGAAGACACTCTTGGTTGTTGAGGGCTTTGACTGTGCTTTTTATCACGAGCTCTCAACTGACTACTTTTTCTTGTTCGCTTTGTCAAAGGAATCTCACACTTGAATAGGATGTGATTGAAGCGGTTATCGAAGTAGTAAAAGCAGTAGTCTATCCAGTTCTTGAATCTGTCTTTTATAGTTGGAGATTCAAGTTTGAATCTCCATACCAGTTAGACACAACGGCTTCTTTGTCCAAGAGTGGATTAACTTGATAGAGCGCTTTTTGAGTAGAGATGTACTTTCCAAACTACTTAGGGAAAGTCTCGTCCTTTGTATGTCCTTTTTGTCAGTGTGGCAGTCCGTCTTCAGCTTTTGCATCTCGACCTTTGTTATGTTGAAAGTTGCTGAAGTCTTTTACTGCCTTCGATCCTTTGACTTCTTTTGTTTCAGACTCTTTACTTCGATGCTGAAAGGTTCGAATGCTAACACCTTAGCATTCTGTCAGACGTGCTTTCAGCCATTTGCTAGTGATCCTTTGTTGGCTTGTTTCTCTAGCAGATTGTGAGTTGAATGCTGATATCATTTGCTTTGTGTCTGCTAGGGATTCTTCTTAGCACACTAGTCTATTACAACTCGATGTTCAACTTATACAGGACTTTACAAGTTGTTTTAGACTCTCTAGATTTCAGCAAATGATCGACCAACTAAATAAGGTTTGATCCAACAAAACCTTTTACAAATAAGTCCTAAGGGAGTTTCTAGGGATAATTCCCAACAATTTCCCCCTTTTTGGTGCGATCAAAGCTTACTATCATTTGCTGACCATAAGTGGAAGAATGTCTGTGTTTTACAATTCTATGCTATTCTATCAATCTGACACAGAGTTTTTCCAACTAAGTTCAAGCAATAGAAATGATTGAAGTCAAATTCCCCCTCAACAAGTGCTGGGGAATATTTCTCGATTAAGTATGAGTAAATGTTTGCAACAAAGCAATGTGCTAGAAATTCTAGCACTCATTAAATCAGCAAGCATTCATGTTCATCAATCAAACTATGGTCTTCATGTCCACATGCAAATTTGTTGAATACACAAGAAGTGTAAATCAACTAGAGCACACCAGTAAAATTCAGAAGTGGACAAAAAGATTTTGTCAAAATCTGATCCAATTTCATATATGATATTGCAAGTTTAAGTACAAATTGGATTCAGAAAGTAAAAGAATTGACCTTGTCGTTCATGAGCCGGGCGCTGGTTTATCCTTTTCACTGTCAGCTGATTTGTTCTTCTGAATGTCAGCAAGCTTCTCCATGGTGAATTTCATGAAGTTCTCCAGAAGGGCTGCTCCTGATTCTCTTTCAGCAGCCTCACGCTCCAGTTCTTTGGCCAGCTTCTCTTGTTCCATAGCAATCTTTTGCAATTGAAGTTCATGTTCCT
This sequence comes from Plectranthus barbatus, assembly GCA_026898455.1. Taxonomy (NCBI): domain Eukaryota; kingdom Viridiplantae; phylum Streptophyta; class Magnoliopsida; order Lamiales; family Lamiaceae; genus Plectranthus; species Plectranthus barbatus. Next base: position 189,971 of record JAPKLW010001443.1, read on the forward strand.
TTTTCTGCAGTTCTAACTTAGCTTCATGTTCCTTTCTTTGTAGCTCTAGTCTAGCTTCTAGTTCTTTTTGTCTCAACTCTTCCTTTGCTTCTTCTTCTTTCTCCTTATTTCCTCTGTCCTTATGGCTAACTCCACCTCATTTTTCTTTCTTCTTTCCTGGTCAGCCTTTCTTCTTTCTTCCCCCTCTTTGATTGCAACCAAAAAGTTTGTGCCATAGGCCACAACCGTGTCTTCGAGGGTAGTCTTGGTGTCTGCTAAATCTTTTTGAACAACTTCAAGACTTGTCCTATTCTCATAAATAGCCAGCTTGTTTTCAGCGATCTCTGATTGGACATGAGATACATCTCCCCGTATCTCATCAACTTCTCTTCTTAGATTAGCTGTTGCCCCTGATATTCTTTCATCAATGGTTACTTGTAAGTACGAGTCAAAGGCAGCAGCCATATCAGCATTCATTTCAAAGACCATCTGTATGGAAGAGATAGGAGTGGCATTGAAGGAAGAAGTCGTGATAAGTTCTCGACTTGTTGGAATATATGGTTGCTGTGCGTGACTGTTATTTGCAGCAACATACTCCTGATAGCATAATTCCTCATGCAATATCCGACGGGCTGCATCCAGAACTTGTGCGGTCTCCTGGATAGTTTGCGCTTCAGCTTTCTGAGCTTCCTCAATTATGTCCTGAATATCAATGTCCAGGAACTTAACCAACAACACATCGCGAGAGTCAAATTTCAGAGCAGCACGCTCAGTGGCTAGTGCCTCTCTTCGAGCCTTCTGACGCTCCTCTTGTTGCGATTCATACTCCAACTGACGTTTCTCGTAGGCAACAGCAGCTTTAGCCTGTCGTTTGGACAATTCGACTCTAGTGTCAGAGTATCCATCAGGTACGAAGGTGGACTTGGGTAACCCAGCAGTTTTCGAGAGGGAACGGTGCTCTCGGATGGCTTGAAGTCTGCACATCACTTGCTTATCCGAGAATTGTTTCATCCCTGGAACTTGATCAATCCAATCAAAGCACCAACGTTCCTCACATCTCCAGAAGTTTAATCCTTTAGATGCAATGCATATCATCCTCTCTTCGAAGCAGAGTTGATACATAATATAATCAAACTTCTTCCACCGACGGAACTCTGCTGCCAATAGACGTCCTTCAGGTATTGACTCATCCAACTCACTGTAGAATAGATCTGCTATGGCTCTTTCTGTTTCAGAATCAACAAACTGCTCTATTTCTTCAGCCATAGGTCCTAAATCGGAATTAGGTACATCCTCGGGATGAACCTTTGCACACCATTGAATAATTCTTCGGAGTCCATAGCGACGTCCTGGCAGTCCATTGAGGGGTACTCGAAGAATAGCCTCTGATTCTGTGGTTTCTTTCCTTAGGAACTTTGCATTGTAAATTTCTTCAGCTTCTCCATCGGAATCAGATTCAGAGATGCAAGATGATTCAGGTTCAGTGAGGTGGGAATCATTTTCTTCTAGTTGAGGCATTTCAGCACCTAATTGCTCTTCTAATGTGTTAGCAGATTGATTACCAACGAGTGTTTCCTTCGAATGTTCTGCGAGAGGTGTTTGCACCGGCAGTCCTGCTAACATACTTTCGTCTAGTTTTCCTTTCGATGAACCAGAATTGATGAGTGATTCGACTTGATCTTCAACATTTCGAATCGCACTAGATTCTGCATCATTTCTTCTGCGAGACTTTTCCCGGGGGTAGTGAGTTTCATTGAATGCTCCAGATGCCAGCCTTTTTGTGAATTCTGTATCTGATAATTCTTCTTCTTCAATGTTAATCTGCTGATCAGGTGATTGATTGAGCATTGATTCTTCTGCTGAATCAGCCTTTCCTTTTCCTTTCTTCGCAGCTTTTTCTGCTAGATGAAGTGGATCATCAATCGAATCTTCTGTAGCATCCCTTATGATGGCATCTGCTGATGTATCTGCTATTTCTTCATTCTCTGCTGGAATTTGATTTTCTCCAGCATCAGCCAAGATGGATAAAATCAAGCAGATGCTACCACGTATTTCATGGTATCATCATAATAATCTCGGGCATTGCTTTTCATGCATGATCGTAATCTCTTCCGATTTGACCTTTGCATTAATGTGCTACTTCACTCCTACTCAGCGACCCTTCGACTTCAGAGATGAGCAGTTACCAAGGGTTTTTCTTTAAATAGTATAAGCATGCGATGCATTTGATACGACTTCTTGCAACTCTTGTTTTTCTTCTCAGAAAATTCACTAATACGAAGATATGGAGCAGACTCAATCTCTCTTCGTTCCTCGCCATAGAATTCTCTGTGATTCTGGTCTTTATGAGGAATATGAGACAGAGTACCACATAGCAGAATGGATCATGTCCAGTCTTCATGCTTGTGGTGTGGCTAAATTCATCTCTTTGACTCCTCATGCGATTCATAGAGAACATCTTCAGTTCTTCGTCCGACAAAGTCAGCCCATTGGAGACTCCATCGTAGGTGTCTTCAGGAATCAGTTGATGAGATGGACTGTGGACACTTTAGCGTCGGAGTTCGGCTTGCCGAGAGGTCCAATTTCTGTGTTGGATTATCGCAGTAATGAAATCACTCCAGAGTGGACTTCATGGATGAGATGGAGGCGTTCTGCTGATCTGGAGTTCTCGCCTACCCCATCAGCATATGGACTACAGACTCGCTATCGAGTTCTCTTCGAGATAGTCTGTGGAATGTTGGTGGGAGAGAATCCAGATGACATGATCTTCTCTCGTGAAGTCTGGAAGGTTATGATGGCGATTGATGACCGGGCAGAGGTTGACTGGGCGGCGTTCGTCTTTCAAAGGGTCCGACAGAGTGTTCAGCAGATCCCTCGACTCTACCTTCCTTATGGAATGCCTTTAAGTTGGCTGCTAGAACAGAGATTCACCGATCTCACCTTGGGTCCCTCGAACCTTCGAGGAATAGACTTTTATCCCTTTGTGCCTTACTCGCCCTTTGATTGAATCCTCTGTTGTAATTGTTTTTGATGATGTATATAAGATGATGTCGATTTTTAATTTAGACAACCTCATATAACTGCATTCAATGTCGATCATCTACTTGATAGTTGCCTCGATAATCAACTGTGTAGTAGAACTGCTGATTATGTTTCTGCTAAAATCATAACAGATCGATGATTGGTAGCAAAGATACCAAAGATAGATATTCTGCCACAAGCATAGCAGATACTACTTTAGAAAGTAGTTAGCAGAGCTCTCGTCATCTAATATCGTTTGTAGCAGAGTGACCTTCCTTTAGTAGAGATATCAAGTCTAGCAGGAAATCCATTCGTTAGCATAGACCTAATTCATTAGCAGAGATCTTTTTATCTAGCAGAGACCTTGTCTCTAGCTGAGATTTTAACTCTAGCAGAGATTTCATTTGCTAGCAGAGGCCTTGTCTCTAGCAGAGACTTCAACTCTAGCAGAGATCTCATTCGCTAGCAGAGGCCTTGTCTCTAGCAGAGACTTCAACTCTAGCAGAGATCTCATTCTCTAGCAGAGGCCTTGTCTCTAGCAGAGACTTCAACTCTAGCAGAGATCTTATCTCTAGCAGATGGAACAACGATTTTCAGAGTATATTTCTCCAAGCGTCGATTGCGTATTCCAAGAATTATTTTGACCGATCTGTCGTGGCGTCTGCCTATTCGACGAGTGACAGATGATTAATAACTCTGGTAATTTGAATCTGATCAATTCTGACGAGAAGAGTTAAGATTTTCCCTTTATAAATACCCTGATTGTGAGTATCCTTGTTGCCTCAACAACTCTTTGCCGAAATACAATCTTTCAACAAAAAAAAATGGATTCACCAGGTCAATCTCTTGAATTGCGCCGAAACCAGATCCTACATGAGGCTGGTTTGAACTCTCTGTATGATAACAATCCAAGGGTGGTAGAGACTGTTGGTCCCGGATTATCAGGGTATAACTTGGCAGCGGAAAATGTGTTAGTTCGTTTCTTGCGCTCTGCTGGTTACTCAACTGACTGGGACCTTGTCAGCTGGTAAGTCAACTGGCACTCTGAGTACTCAGCTGACTGGCGACTGGCTTGTCAGCTGGTAGCTCAAGACTTAGAATATTTTTAGGTCTTGTTTGCACAGTTATATCAGTTTTCAGATATACACCAGCACTTGGGTGCTGGGTTTTAAATCAGTATGAAATGCAGAAAGCTGATAAAAGACAAAGGATTTATAGTGGTTCGATCAACTGATCTACGTCCACTCTCCAGTCGTAACACTGGAAATTTCACTAAGAGTAATCGGGTACAAGCGTCCTACGATCTATCTCTAGCTGGTGAATGCCTCGTCCACCAGTTCACTAGATCAACCGCTCCCGGCCTTGTCCTTCTTCAACTCTGATCAGCTGTTGGAGTGCGAGCACGTCACTTCAACCTCCTTAGCTGACTGCGTGGGTGTTTAGTTCTCCCAAGAACGTGTCTTCTCAATACGGCAAAAAGCCCGTAATAACTCAGGTGCTGGCTGGCACAAGAGCTGCTGTGAACTTCCTCAGAAGAGAAAGAACACCAACGAGATCTGTAACTTACAAGCTGGAAGCTTGAAGTCTCGTGTTTGAATAAATCAACACACGGAAAAGCTTTAAGTAAAGCCTCGAAAGATTTGCTTGCTTGCTTGAGCGTAATAAATTCTGAGTCTTTCGGTAGGTCAAGAGTATTGAATGTTGGGAAGCAAGCGTCTTAAATGTTGGTAGCTCCGACCTATTTATAGACGCAGGATCCCATTCAAATTTCTAGCCGTTTGGACTCATCCGGAAAAGGTCTCTGTCGTCGCATGTCCTTCTGACGGCGGCAGGTAGGAATTTCCGGAAAGCGCCATGCTTTTGTCCACTTTATCTGACATTGATCTCTTTATGTCAGAACGGCACTATTCGTCAGTACGAGGAATCGGAACTGGTGTCTTGAACTGATAGACTTTAAGGTATCCTCCCTTAAAGTCATGCTTTGTCAGTTTATTCCTCAGACGAATCTTCTTTTTGTCTCTAAGACTCTGGGAGAGCGAATCTTGAATTCTGCTGGTAACATCCGACTGGTAGAACATGCTGGTGATCTTTGTGCTGGCAAGTCTCTGCTGGTGACTTGTGTTGACAATCTAAGTCTACCAATTTGTCTGATGTTAACTCTTGGAATCTCCCATGACTGGTGGCTTCACCGCAGGTGAACAGTGTCAGTGAGAACACCTATTCTGCTGGTAGGATTTGTCAGCCGCCTGCTGGTGAAATCCTTCCCAACTGGTGAACAGTAACCAGTCTATAGCTCTACTCATGCTGGTGAACAGTGTCAGCATGAGTCTTGTCAGTCGCTTGCTGGTGATACTTTTCTCAACTGGTAAGTACATCTCATGCTGGTGAACAGTAGCCACCATGAGTCTTGATCAGCTGCGACTTACAACTCAAAAGACCTAGACAGGACTTTACATTTGAGATCTAGAGCTATCTAGAGACAACTGACGCTGGTAGGACTTAGGATTTGATCCACCAAAACACCAAAACTAGAATCTAAACAAGTAGCTACTGGGGAGAGGAAACTTAGCCAAATTTCCCAACAATTTCCCCCTTTTTGGTGCGATCAAAGCCTAACCAGCGAGCACTCAGCTGATGAGGAAAGTTACAAATTATTTCAGGGTTTTACAAAATAAACCTATCAGATCTAAACCCATGAAACCACTTCCTCACATCAGCTCTAACTAAAATCTTCCCCCTCAAACAAAGAGGGATATTGCTCGTTTAAAATATGAGAATTGAAATCAGAGCAAAAAGATTTAAAGTGTGTGATACGAGTGCTGGTGCTGATTACACTGGAAGTGTAAGTTCAGCTGGTAAGTAAATACTCAGACAATTTGTTGGACAATGAGGAATTGTCATCAACTTGTCAGTAGTCAATCCATTAATATGTTGCAGTTACAAGTACAGGATAGAAAACTGACTAGTCTAGAGATACAAATACTTACAACAAAATGAAGAAGCTAGACTATGGCTGAGAAGATGATCCTGGTGATTGAGTTCTGCTGGTTAAGGACCTCAGGATCTCAGTGAGCACTGCCATATCTTGTCTGCTCTTCTCCCTTTCCTCAGCAGCTATCCTCCTCTCCTCTTCAGCAAGACGGGCTCTCTCAGCCTCAGCACGTGCTCGCGCACTTTCCCCCTCTTGGATCCGCGCCAAAAAGGAGGACACTCCAGCGGTGAATGACTCCATTTGTTGAGTCATTTCGGTTCGGAAGCTGGTGAAGCGCTGGTCCATCCTGGCATCAATGATTGCAAGAAGCTGCGCAGGGGGATGGATCTCGGAGATTGGCTGTGCTGACACTTCAAGGGAAGAAGAAGGGACATCAGTTGCGGAAGGAGCCGCTGCTGGTTCAGATGCAGTTGATATTTCCATCGGGGCTGGCTCCTCCGCTGGTGCTGCTGCTGGCTCCAAGACTGGTGCATCAGCTGCTGCTGACTCCTCGGCTGATACAGCAGCTGCTGGCTCTGCTACTGGCACCGCAGCTGGAGCTGGCTGGACTTCGTCAAAAACGGGTGGGGCTATGAAATCCACCACTTGCCAGTCCATATGATCAGGGACGAGATCGCCCGAGACAATAGGAACAGGAGGGACGGCAAGGGTCAGCCACAAACCACTAGAAGGATCCTCCTCCACAATGTGGTCTACCAGCAAGGCGCAGGCAGCCATGTCGAACAGGATAGCATGGTAGGGAGGGATCCTTGGGAGGGTAACCAGCACTTTGAGGCGTCGGAGCGCGTACGTCAGCTGGTACCCCCGACTGGTGACTCGGAACTGGAGGAAAGGTAACTTGACCTTTTTCTGTGGCGGGAGGCCGGAGCTTCCAGTCAGCTGCCTATATTCTGCAATCTTCAGCAAGCGGCGCTGGATCCTCCTTGTAGACAGCTGCTGGGGGCATTCAGGATCGGTGCCCATGAAAGCATTAGCCCACTCCTCCTCCGCTCTCCAGTAGCCAAGACCCAGCCTGGCATAGAGAACCGCCCGCTTCTCCACAGTCAGCAGGCGCTGGCATCTATCAAAAATCTGCCACCTTCGGAACTCCAGACATAGGTCCGGATCCACCCTCCAGAGCCTTCGGTAGCTGGATATCATCTCGTCATTGACGTCATTTTCCACCTCCACCGTGATGTTCTCAGCATACTCATAGAGAGTGGAGTTGTAATATTCCACTGGCTGCAGGGGCAAGCACCAGTCAGTGATTCTGGAGGCATAGACCGACTGGTGTGGGAGTCCGCTGAAGGGTATGATGTTGAATGCAGATGGCTCTGGCACTCTTGAGTTATAAAAAGCCATCTCCCCGCGCTGCTCCCATCGGTGCACCCCTGTCACTCGTGCCTGGAAAGTATCCTCATCAACCAGTTGATGCTCTTGGATGCAGAGCATATAAGGGCGCCTTTCAGTTCGAGCACGCCTAGCTGGTGTTGTAAAGGATGCTGCTGGTCGCCCGGAAGTTGAAGTCGAAGCATCTGTAGATCGGGGGCGACTGGCAGGACGACGAGCCTTATCATCAATGTCTGGGAACAGATCCCTTGGCTCCATCCTCTGCACCATTGAGTGATGAACCACCTCCGCAGCTGGCTCCTGCTCTGGCTCCTCAGCCCTTGGTTCCTCTTCATCCTCGGATTCAGAACTGACATCCGAGAAGCTCGCCAGTTGTACCGGGGTGGTCGCCCGCTCTTCTTCTACTCCACTGGCACCCCCTTGCGCGGCCAGTGGGTCTTCTGCAGCTCCTCCACTGGCTTCCCCTTGCGCAGCCAGTGGGACGTCCTCACCTCCACCAGTACCTTCCTCTTTCTCCTGGTACTGGTCCACGATAGACATAATGTCTTCGTCAGCACTCATCACCAGCAGGCGTTCAAATGTTTCTTCAGGTAGGAGCTCGCCTGGTGGGGCTGGTGCTGGTCGGCCGGCACTTGAGATTTCGAGCGCTTTTCCTTTGCCCTTGGCCGCCAGTCTCATCTGTTCTGCCAGCTCTGCCTGGCGCCTGGCCTCTGTTTCTGCCTTGATTTTGGCAAACCTCTCATCCCTGGCTGCCAGCTCTGCCTCTCTCTTTTGCTGGTCGGCCAAGGCCTTCAGCCGTGCCTGGGCTTGCTTCTTCCTGACTATGGAGGCTTGCTGCTCCTTCTTCGCCTGCTCCACCAGCTTCTGAGCTCTGGTCTGGATGCGCTTCCTCTTGCGAGTCATCCTTTCGAGGGTCTCCTCCTCAGTCAGTCCCAAGACGGACTTCTTGACTGGGATGGAGATCTTCCCAGACTCAGGGTCATATGCAACAGCTGATGGTGGCTGCTGGTGCTGGGAAGTCTTGGGCTTCTTGTGGGATGGCTTCTTGGTGACTGGTACCAGTTGTACATCCCGTGGGTGGATACCAGTCGCCTCAGCCACCGCGCCTTCCATGGTTTCGAAGAGAGACTCCGTCTCCAGCTTCCTCTTCAGCTGAGCCCTTGCCTCCTCAGTCAGTGGGAGAGCCACAGCTGGCACTTGCTCTCCCAGGTCTTCTGAGTCCTCCTCAGAAACGACCTCAGCAGGGTCCACTGCTGACTTCCCTTTCAGCCTTCGTGGCTTCTTGTAATCTGGGTGGGGCAACTTCGCCTTCGTGGCTGGTATGAAGTCGGAACCAACCAGTTGTTCCCCCTGATCCACGCCATCACCTAACTCCATCTCCAG
>JAPKLW010001444.1:0-13039 GCA_026898455.1 Plectranthus barbatus
GTGAAGGGTAGGGAAATATATGGCCAAGTGACTAAATAATTGAGTTAGCTACTCTCAATAAATCCAACCACTATCTAATGATATCCACCCATCTCCTATAATTTTCAACACTAACCAAGGCTCTTTTATTGCTTTCTCTTTTTTTTTTTTTCACACACATCCTTTTATGCTCTTAAACAATTTTGAATATTCATTTAGGCTTATAAGGATTAACAAACACATAAACACATTTTTTTTCATTTTCTATATTTTCTAGAGCCCAACCTTTTCTTTTGTTTTAGCCCTTTCTAATAATCTCTTATCTTTTTAAAACAAATCCCAACCCACTCTCATAGACAAGAGTTGATTCCCCAATCCTTTTCCAACTCATAGACAAAGAAAGAAAATTCATAGGCTCAAAAGGGCTGACTAGGGATAAATGTTCAATTAGGACAGTGTATGGGATAAATAGGCTAAATAAAGATGGCCTAAAATCATTTCCTAAACCTGTGCACACTTAGCAATCTTGAAAAAGAAACAAAGCAAGTTCTTGAGATACTCAATAATGCAGACACACTCACAATCGAAATCAAGGCTCAATTCTCACACTTGGGACAACAATTCTTCCATAGTAAACATCAAATCAGCATCAACATCATGCCTTTGTAAGTTTCAAAACAAGTAATCATGCGGTTTTCTACATTCATAGGCATTCTCAACCACTATCACAATCAATGCATAATCAAGTCAATCAATTTAAATCTTGCATTCTTGCTAGGGTTATCTCATAGCCACGCAAATCTTCTCACAAAATCACAATTTTATTCATTAAATGCAAAAAAAAAATTTAATAGGCAGAAATTTAAATGCAGAAAGCGGAATAAATAAAAGATAGAACGTTCCACCTCTTGTACACATCCCCCCAAACTTATTTCCAACTCGAAGAGTGGAAAAAGTTTGAAAATCAGACAAGAGGGAGAAAGGTACATGGTAGTTGATCTCAGACATCAACTTTTTATCCCGGAACCTTCAAAAATCACACGACGTGAAATAGTTGCTGCTGGCACTCCGCGTCGACCGACGTGGACTTTGTGTCGGTCGACGTGGAGCCTTCATGTCGATCCTGTTGGGATTGTATAATAAAAGCATATATGATTAAATGTTTTGTACACTGGTCTTCATATATGTGTTGCCACAACAATGCCCGCTGTCTGATAAAACAAACATACAACGCACCATAATATCCTATTATCTCGCCTATAGGGATGACCATATGGTGTGTAGGAGATCACAGAGGATCATATGAATCGTTTCACCTAGCGAGATATAAACAGTATCACAGCTGAGACAGTCCCTGGATAGGCTGTCGGTCTAAGCTGCGGCACATCGATTCATAAGTGGGCTTATCCTAGCTACTTGATGTGTCAGTACATGGTTATGTATTTGTGGGATCAACAGTGGGATGTGCCATTCTCATTGACATATGAATGAGCCAGATCCCTAACATACTTCCTATGATCTTAAACCTAACTGAAAGATAAGGGGCACACACAGATTGACCGCACTTTGATTTACCATGGTGGCGAGTCTTACATGTACTCTTATACCCGTATTTTGGGTGTTGGCAATTTGTGTGTGGCCTACTTAGTCTGGACGTTTAGGTAAGCATATCCGTTTCAGGATGGTGACATTACCTGAGGAGCTCACAAGGTTCATTACGCTAAACCCTGCAGGTCGAATTATTTAATTCAGGCATAAGTGAAAAGGAGTGAGTGGAATTACTCAGGAAATAAGAGATTAATTGATTGTGCCTGATTGTCATAAGCCAAATTAATTAATGAATGTCTAAAACCTTAAATATGTGGATCATGTTAGTTTGGTGCAACCTGTTCTTAATAACGTGGTAATAAAGGGGCGAGTCAGCATTGTTACCGTGGTGAAGGTTAAAACAATATTTTATTAATTAATTATGTTCGGGGTTGAACAAGGAAGGATTAATTAATAAAGAGGGCCCACTTTATTATTTGCATCTGATCCCTGGTCTGGTCCATGAACTGCTCAAGCCCATTAGGGTTAGGGTTTCTCAAAACCCCAACACTATATAAAGGCCTTCTCTCTATCAGATCAACAAGGGTTTTTCAGTATATTGAAAATATAGAGAGAGACGACGGCGGCGATCCGGAAGGGAGGAACTGATCGATTCCTCCAGATCTCGGATTCAACTTGGTAGATAATCCTCACCAGATTTCCAAGGAGCAAGGGAACAGATCAGAAGATCAGATCTGTAGGAACAACTGTTCATCGCCAGTGTTCATATTCAGATCGAGATCTATTTTATCGTTATTGGCTCCGATCTAGATCTGTAGATCAAACGGTGAAATCAGGTATTCTCTAAATCCATCCTCTGCAATTAATATTGTAGGAGCATGCATCGCATGATTTATTTAATTGAAATTTGTTCCTGGTATCCTAAGAACGATCCTTGGCAAGTATTGAAATTAATGGCAACTCGTGTTGTCCATCGTAGACTCAAACCCTACAATTGGTATCAGAGCCAGGTTCATGTTTTTAGGCTCTATCTTGGATAAATTGAAATTAAATAAATATGTATGTTCATGGATAGATTTAAATTGTCGTGGATGTTTTTGTTCTCGTGGCCTTCTCGATTTTTTTGGATCTATTTTTCACCACGAGAAAATCCGTGGTTAGATTTAATAGCAAAAATCATGTAATAGATCTAGATCTATTTTCGTATTTTCTATTTTTTTTAAATCTGTAAAATTGAGATCCGGAAGAATTGAAAAACGAAGAACGTGAAATCAGAGAAGGCGGCATGTTCAGATTCAGCCCTAGCCATGGCAGGACTCGTCGGTGGTTGCGCCGCCGGCAGCGACGGCAAGCAGCAGTGCTGCAGGCTGCGGCGGCCATGGGTGGCGGCGGCGCGGCAGAAACCTAGTTCCGTCGCGTGGCTAGGTTGCGCCAAGTTTACTCCTGCTGCTGCTCGCATTTTCCGGCGAGCATGGTGGTGCAGGTGATGCGCGCGCGAGAGGCAGCACCGACGAGAGGCGGCGGGGGCCACGGTGGGTGGCGGCGGCAGGGTTTTTTCTCCTGCGGCTGGGCCGCACCCATCTCGTTGTTGCTGCTTGCGATTCCGTTAAGGCGTGCGGCTTTTTCCTGGTTCGAGCAGACGTCTCCAGCAACTCCAGGGACGTCGCGGTTGGCTGCAATGACCCGTGACGGTGGCTCGGCTGGGGGCGCGGCGGGGAAGGCGAAGCAGTAGGGGCCACACGCGAATACGCGCGGCGATGGTGAGGCTGCGCAGCTCTGCTGCGGCTTGCCACTGATCTGCGACACCTCCGACTCGCCGGCGGGCTGCGACTGCCTCGGACGGTGGCTGAGCAGGCGATGGGCTGCTGCGTGAACTCTGACGGCCAGGGCCAAAAAGGCGGCGGCGACTGGCTGGGCTGCTGCTGCTGGCGGCTGTTTGTGAAAACTAGGGTTTTTCCAAACCCTAGGGTTTCCTAGCCTGGGCCGTAGCTCGGGCCCGTCAGCCCGGAGGCGGCCCTAAGTCTGAAAATTAGGGTTTGGCTGCTGTTTGGGCCAGAAACCCTAATTTGAAGCCCAAATGTTGTTTATTCAATTCAAATCAGATTTCAAGTCCAACGGAGGCCCAGTTTGAAGATCTGTATTGAAATTAAATCTTGTAATAGATAGATTTAATTTATTTCAGTTGTAATCGCATCTGAGGGGCCACGAGAATTTATTTGTTTATTTATTTATTCTCGTACTGATGTTATTTATTATGTGCGCACTAGTAAATAATAGGAAAGCATGATTATTTGCTTTAATTATTTACAGTTTAAGCATGTTGTATTTTTTTTAAATTATCAAGCATGCTTTATGTGATTTATTTTATGTTTTAAATTGTGTCTATAAATTTCGGGATCATATTAATTTATGATGGAATTTTAGATGTGACATAATTTATGGTACATAAAATAATGTGTGCGCATGAAACCTTTATAATCAAAATACTAAGCTGGATTTTGGTTCTTTTCTAACCAAGATCATTAGACCTCCACAAATACGACTTCTCATTGGAAGTAAGGCATCTCGAAGCGTAAACGTCTACTCAGTAGCTTGCATTAGAGGTCCCTTACCAGTTCTAATGCGATGAGGTTTCTAAATAAAACATTTAGTTTAAGATGAGAAGTGGGAGCCTCTGAGCAAACGTCTACTCAGTAGCTTGCATTGAGACAACTTTCACTGGTCTCTAAGATTAAACTAAATGGGATAACAAAGGACGTTAAGGGCATGCGGCATGGGTCCAGTACGTATGCTAAATCGTCCCTTAATGTCCGGAGTTAGGCTTGTGGTTATTTTGGCTTAGATGTTGCCTGGAGTATAACTCAGTTGTGATGTCCCTGCTCTGGATAGGTGAACATGGTCTTAAGATCTCCAATATTAATTTCTTTTGCTTAAGATACCTGGCATGTTAAGAAATTAAAGGACCTGTTTTGGTCTGGTTGAGCATTTGCCGTAAACGTCTACTTAGTAGCTTGCGGTAAATTAGCTTGGGCAATTGGAGGAAGCAAATCGCATTGTTTTATCTAAAGGTTCTATGCATATTTGTTTCAATTGTTCGTAGTATGTGCTACTTTAATTCGCTTATTTGTTTTCAGATATGTCTATTATTGCATCGCTCATTAATTCAATCGTGCACAATTCCTTGATTGGTCCGAATTTTCCTGGATGGAAAAGTGACATTGTCAAGCTCTTGGATTCATTTGAACATTTGTTTGTTCTGCAAACTCCCTGTCCGAGTTCGCCAACTGATACATCTTTCGATGAGGAGCGTGCACAGTATCACATGTGGATGTGGTCGAATGGCATGGCCAGACAATATATCTTGGCTGTTATGTCAGATGCACTGCATCCTCGTTATAGTGATGTATGGCTTGCGCATGACATTTTGCAACGTCTTGACGTAGCATATGGCGGACTCGATGGACATGCTAGATCCAGTCTTATCAAGCGTATTGTAAGACAGAAAATGGGTCAGAACTGTTCGGTACGTGAACATGTGGAATCACTCATCCAGCTCATAGATGAGTACACATTAATGGGTGGTCAAATTGACAATGATGTCAAAATTGACTTGATACTCAACACGTTACCGAAGTCATTTGATGACTTCAGAATTTCTGTTGAGAAAAACAAGAGTGAGTATACTGTTCAAAGTTTGCTCAAGGATCTTGTATCAACAGAAGCTTCTTCAATGTTTTCGGTGAGTCACTGTGATTTGCTTCCTAGTCGAAAGAGTGATGTCAAAGAAAAAGAGGAATGAAGGAAGCAGTGGGAGTAGTCTTGCCTTATCAGTTCATTCCAGATCTCTTGCTAAAAGTTCTTCTAAATCGTGTCGTAATGACATGAAGAAGAAGAATGGTAAAGGAGAGAACAAAGGAAAGAAAGATAACAAGAAGGACAAATGTTTCAAGTGTGGCAAGAAGGGTCACTGGAAAGTAAATTGTCCAAGTTTGGTAACTAAGGGACAAGGTACGCCATCTTTTGCATTGCTAGTTGAAACATGTTTAGTATCGATTTTCTACCCTTTAGTGGGTAGTGGTAACTGAGGTCACTAATTGTGTTTGCTACACTTTGCAGGGAATCAAGCTTAAGGCTTGAAGATGGTGGGATTACCATCTCCAAGATTGATGCTGGAAGTTGCTACTTCAGCTGATGGGGATTTTGCTTTGAGTTTATGTTAAAACTCTGTTTTAATTCAAGTTCTTTTGAAGAGATATTTGTTTTGTTTTAATAAACAATTTTCATCTGTTGTTATGGATTATCAGTTATTCGATAGAGTTTTTTCTATCATAATGAATAACAGTGTTTTCTATTATAGATGATTGTCTCTTCATTACTTGATTACATAAACTGTCAGTGTACTAATGTATAATTTAAAGAATCTCTATAGAGATAGGTTACATCAGTCTAAGTAGTTTTAAGTAATTCATGGAATTATGGATTCAATCCAGGTATTCCTAAGAATGGTAATTATGACAACTACTTAGAGGTATAAGATGGTAACCAGGCCTTTTAATAGGCAAATTATATCTCTATAAATTATTTCGTGTTTGCTCTGGTTTGCTGGTTTGAGTCTACTTCCGCAGTTGCCTTAACATGCATTAATACTGTAGTCATTTAAAATTTGGATATGTTTATCTAGTTCACTACAAGTCTTAGTCTCTTGCTTTAATCAAGAGCGTTCAAGACTAAGGTAGAGAATAAGTTAAACAAGACCGTGAAAACATTATGGTTTATTCATAATGGTGTATCTTAAGTGATGGGTTTTTACAGTATCTAGCAGAGCAAAGGGGTTGCATCCTAGTAAAATACTCCTATTATTCCTCGATTGGGATTATGTAGGTAAAACGAAATAAAATTCTTTAAAAGTTTATAAGTTATGCCAGCTTTGCCAAATTTTTGTTTTTGGGAACAGCGCCAAAAGCAGTTGTTTGTTTGCTTAATCTAGTGTCTTCTAAATCAGTTTCAAATACCCTAGCAGATCTTGACTATGTCAAAAGGGCAATGATGGGTGATTCGGCTGTCAAGCTGATATAGGAAACTGATTGTTTGGAAGAAAGGTTTAAGCTAGTACTGCTTTGTGGGCTATTCCAGAAAAACAAAAAGGATGGTTGTTTTGTATATCATAGATACAAGCAAGTTGTATAGGATGAAACCATGAATCCAAATGTGAGATTGTTCTCTAACATTTTAAAGAAGACAATTCAAATCCATCAGGAAATACCCCGTGGCATATTGAGCATACCTTGGTGGGTGTGGTACCAATTGCACGGTCACCTGTGTAAGGTGGTAAACCACAAATTAATGCACCATTAACTGACAACGTAAAAGGAGCATCGTTGCAGTGGGAGGTTGCCTTAACAGGCTTAATGGTACTGGTTCGTGGAAACAGTCTCTGGACTTGTTGCCAGTTTAACGAACAACATCGTACTTATCCCTTAAAGCGCAACGAAGCTGTTAAGACAAAAGATGCAGTTTAATGACGTCAAGTCATGGATTCAAAAATGAATCAGTAAGTGTTATGGTTGTGTATCAGGATCAGTTATTGCCAAATAGCTTACCAGCTATAAGCAACTTATTGATATACAAGAAAAGTGCTCGAATGGCAACGTAGTATATTTGAGAGTCTAGGTTAGTGAGTAAGGTTTGTTTCACAACAAGACTTTCTCACTAGTTGCAATTATTAAACTCATTCGAATTCTTTTAACCATAACAGCACATATGAATATAAATATCTGGAAGATAGATTACGTCATCTGTATTTTATAAACGGGTTCCTTGATAAGAGGTGACGACATCTGTATGCAACAACCAGATAAGTTATGTGCAGTAAAGTGAAAAGCATCATGTCTGGAAGCCAAGGTAGTTCTAGTATAAACTTAAAGGAGCTTCAAGGTCATGTAACAGACATTTCGATATTGTCTATCGAGAATGATAGTTTCATGTACCAGTTATGTGTCAGCGGAAGCGTGGTTTTCCTTGCACATTATGTAGATGGTATTTTCACATTCGGAAACGGTGTGGAGATATTGTCAGGCATAAAGGATGGTTATCCGAATAGTTTCAGAAGTAGGACTTATGAGATCTTGGAACATCTTTTGAATTAAAGTCTTGTGTGGTCACATAAAAAGGATGTTCAGGTATCTCAAGTCGCTTAAATTGATTCTGTGGTGTGTCGTTCATAGCAAGAAAGATTGTTGTCTTTCTATATTGCAGATGAACGAGCTCAGATATCTGTAATGCGATAAGCATGTTAAACAGATATCAGTTCAACTCTGGATAGGCACATTTTTTAATGAATGAGCCTTGTGAGTTGAATGACATCGGATATCCAGGAGGATCATAAGGAAAGGAAATCGACCTCTAACTATGTGTTGGCCTTGGAGGAGGAGTTATAAGAATCTAACACAGAAGTGTGTTGCGGATTCTGGTATGAAGGCTGAGTTTTTGACGGCTTCATTAGCTTCGCAAGAAGCAGTATAACTCCGGTGTTATCCTCAAGAGGTGTGTGTTCTGAGTTTGCCTCATAAGGCCACATGCAATTGTGATCATGTTGGTGCAATGACAAACTCAAGGGAACCCAAGACTCACAAGGTGGTGAAACACATTGGATGTGTAGTATCACATCATACGAGAAATCGTGACAAGATGTGACGTGAATGCAGTGGGAGTGATTGACAGTATAGACACACTTAATACTTTGATAAAGCAATGGTATTATGCTTTAAGTATAAGTGGGAGATTGTTGGGATTGTATACTGAAAGCATATATGATTAAGTGTTTTGTACACTGGTCTTCATATATGTGTTGCCACAACAATGCTCGCTGTCTGATAAAACAAACATACAACGAACCATAATATCCTATTATCTCGCCTATAGAGATGACCATATGGTGTGTAGGAGATCACAGAGGATCATATGAATCGTTTGACCTAGCGAGATATAAACAGTATCACAGCTGAGACTGTCCCTGGATAGGCTGTTGGTCTAAGCTGCGGCACATCGGTTCATAAGTGGGCTTATCCTAGCTACTTGATGTGTCGGTACATGGTTCTGTATTGATGGGATCAACAGTGGGATGTGCCATTCTCATTGACATATGTATGAGCCAGATCCCTAACATACTTCCTATGATCTTAAACCTAACTGAAAGATAAGGGGCACACACAGATTGACCGCACTTTGATTTACCATGGTGGCGAGTCTTACATGTACTCTTATACCCGTATTTTGGGTGTTGGCAATTTGTGTGTGGCCTGCTTAGTCTGGACGTTTAGGTAAGCATATCCGTTTCAGGATGGTGACATTCCCTGAGGAGCTCACAAGGTTCATTATGCTAAACCCTACAGGTTGAATTATTTAATTCAGGCATAAGTGAAAAGGAGTGAGTGGTATTACTCAGGAAATAAGAGATTAATTGATTGTGGCTGATTGTCATAAGCCAAATTAATTAATGAATGTCTAAAACCTTAAATATGTGGATCATGTTAGTTTGGTGCAACCCGTTTCTAATAACGTGGTAATAAAGGGGCGAGTCAGCATTGTTACCGTGGTGAAGGTTAAAACAATGTTTTATTAATTAATTATGTTTGGGGTTGAACAAGGAAGGATTAATTAATAAAGAGGGCCCACTTTATTATTTGCATCTGATCCCTGGTCTGGCCCATGAACTGCTCAAGCCCATTAGGGTTAGGGTTTTTCAAAACCCTAACACTATATAAAGGCCTTCTCTCTATCAGATCAACAAGGGTTTTTCAGTATATTGAAAATATAGAGAGAGACGGCGGCGGCGATCCGGAAGGGAGGAACTAATCGATTCCTCCAGATCTCGGATTCAACTTGGTAGATAATCCTCACCAGATTTCCAAGGAGCAAGAGAACAGATCAGAAGATCAAATCTGTAGGAACAACTTTATCGCCGGTGTTCATATTCAGATCCAGATCTATTTCATCGTTATTGGCTCCGATCTAGATCTGTAGATCAAACGGTGAAATCAGGTATTCTCTAAATACATCCTCTGCAATTAATATTGTAGGAGCATGCATAGGATCGCATGATTTATTTAATTGAAATTTGTTCCTGGTATCCTAAGAACGATCCTTGGCAAGTATTGAAATTAATGGCAACTCGTGTTGTCCATCGTAGACTCAAACCCTACAGATCCCCATCTCGGGCCGAAGTGTCCACGTCGAGCTACTCTTTGTCGACCAACGCCAGGCCTGCGTCGGTCGAAACAGAGCACTGTTCCACAATTTTTTTTTTGAAATAACAATAGAACAAAGCAAAAAAGTGAAAGCAAAAAAAATACAATTAAAACGAAATTAATTAAGGAAAACAAAAACACAATGGGTTACCTCCCATTTAGTGCCTTATTTACCGTCGTGGCTCGACTCAGTATCAGCTTACCAAGGCGGTCGAGTCCAGACTTGTCGACCCCTTGAATCTATCATGAAGACTAGCCAGTTCTGAATGACGGTGGTGTACTCGAACGGAGGCAGCTTAATTGCCGATTTCCGATTTCATTGACTCGTTTCCTCGTTCCCACCGGATGACTTCTTCTTCTTCTTCCTCAGGTGTCTCATCTCCTTCTTTTACTTCTTCTTCAGTAGCATTGACCTGGTTGCACTCCCCTCTCCTCTTGTTCTTATCTATGCAGAAGGTGATAGATTCTTCATTCCCTCTCAGTGTGATCTCTCCCTTCTTGCAGTCGATCAGGACACCAGCTGTGTCGAGGAACTCTCTTCCCAGGATCATCGGGGTGTTGGCATCTTCCTTCATCTCATGGACAAAGAAATCTGTAGGAAAAATCAGATGACCAACTCTAATAAGTAAATCCTCTACAATACCTTTTGGTTTGGACACAGATCGGTCCGCCATCTGAAGGGTTATTGTAGTGGTTCTTATTTCCCCTATCTCCAACTTCTTGTAGATGGACAAGGGCATTAGGTTGATGCTTGCCCCTGTATCGCATAACACATTCTGGAATTCTTTTCCTCCAATCTCGATAGGTATCGAGAAACAACCGGGGTTCGATCTCTTGATAGGAATCTGCTTCTGCAATAGGAGACTGCATTCCTCATGAATTTTCACTGTCTCATTCTCCATGAAGTGCTTCTTCTCGCTCATCAGTCTTTTGAGGTACTTCATGTAGCCGGGTATTTCCCTGAGAGCTTCAATAAGAGGAATGTTAATATTCACCTTTTCTTAAATTTTCAACAAAACTAGTGAATTTAGAATCTTCCCTTTTCTTTGCGAATCTCTGTGGGAAGGGCATTGGGGCAACCGGATAAACTTTTCTTCCTTCCTTCTCCTTCTTTTTCTCGCCCAAGATGGGGCTCTGTTTCGACCGAGACGAGCTTGTCTTGGCCGTCCTACTTTCTTTCTGTCTCAACCGTGATTAGCTGATGTTGACCGGGATGCAACCTTCTGTGTCGACCGGGATGGACTCCATCTCGGTTGATGTGGACTCTTCTATCGTGGCCAGCTTGCTCTCATTTCGACCCTCTGTGTCGACCGGGATGGACTCCATCTCGGTCGAAATAGAGGGGTCTTGTGCAGGATTTTTCTCCTCTGTTCCTCCAAAATTGCCTTCCGGGCTGCTCGGACCTTCATATCTCCTTCCAGATCGAAGCGAGATGACATTTACCAACTTTTCTTTGGCTGGATTTTTCTCTGTTGTGCTCGGAAGTTGCCCCGGCTTGTGCTGAGTACCCAAGGTAGTGGCCATCTGACTCAATTGGGTGTCCATCATCTCCAAATGCTTTGTCATTAATTGCATGTGATTGGCCATCCCTTTGACTTCGTTCTCCACCTTGCCAAATCGGTTGTCCGAGCTCTTGATGAATTTCTCCAATGTCTCTTCCAGCACGGACTTCTTTCTCTCCATGATTTCTCCTCCTGTACCTACATCAAAACCAGGTGGAGGGTGTTCTGTAGCAGAGGGGTTAGAATAAGAAAAACCAGGGTGAGATCGCCCATGGTTGTAGTGATACCCCTGATTACCTTGGTAGTTATTATGATAACCACTACCAATGTAGTTCACCTCCGAATTCGCAGCTCCAGATGAACTGCTTGCACCCCGGTTGATGTAGTCGGCCTCCACCGGAACAATTGCCATACTCAGCTCAGTAGTAGCAGCTGCTACCTTAGCAGTTCCTAGCTTCTCAATCTCCTCTTGAAGCTTTTTCACCTCCGCAACCACATCAAACTCCGGCTTTGCCTCCACTACTTTGAATGGCATCTGTCTCTCAATCGGCCATTGGTGGCTGTTCAGGGCCATGTCTGCCAACAATCTCATGCTCTCTGCACCACTCTTCTTCATCAGGATCCCGCCAGCAGATGCATCCACCATCTCCTTCATGTGAGGGTTCAGACCCTCATAGAAATGACAAACCTGCATCTCGAGATCGATTCCATGTCCAGGGCAGAGTCGCATGAGTTCCTTGTACCTCTTCCAGGCTTCATGCAGTGACTCGTCATAGAGCTGCTTGAAAGTAGTGATAGCAGCTTTCCTCTTCAACAGCAGGCTCGGTGGGAAGTAGTTGGTGAGGAATTTTGCTCGAAGCTCCTCCCATGTCCCAATTTGGCTTTTGTCAAGCCCAGCATACCAAGACCTTGCCTCGTCTCTGAGGGAGAATGCGAACAACCTCATCCTGATGATGTCCTGGGTGACTCCATTTTGCTTCACAGTGTCGCACACCTCGATGAACAGATTGAGGTGGGCGTATGGATCTTCGACGGCTCTCCCCCCAAACTGATTCTGCTGCACCATCTGTATCAGCCATGTGCGCAGCTCAAAGTTGTTGGCGTTGATGCCAACTCTGAATCCAGCCTCTTCCTGCTGTGGTAAAAATCTGTCCAAGATGGACCTCTGTGGCACTATGACCTGTCTTTCATTTAGTTCTGCCAATCAGGCAGCTTGTTTTGCTTGGGTAGCTTGGGCTGCAAGAAGTTGCGCCCTCAATTGCTGCACCTCGTTAATGAATTGCATTTGTTCCTCCGGTGTCATGTTCTAAAGCGGGGCTTCTAGGTTTGCTTCCATCTCAAAGTTCAGCTTCTTTCCTTTCTTTCTGTTGTTTCTACAGGTTGCTTCAATCTCTGGTATAAAGGCCTCGAGTGTTTTTCCCTTGTTCCGCGTGTTCATGCACCTGCGCAACAACCAAAGCAAAAATCAGTGCACGTCGACCAACACAGGGAGTGTGTCGACGGACGTGAAAGAATCTTCTGCGTCGACCGACGCGACACATGCGTCGGTCAAAACAGAACTCAAAAACAGACACAAACACATGCACACGAATAGAAATTTAAATAAATAAATAAAACTTAATCCAATTAATCTTCAAACAAATTAGTAACAAGATAAAATCTGACAATTCCCCGGCAACGGCGCCAATTTGATCACTGCAAATTTCGCAGATTTATTGCAAACACAGTGGCAAATAAATTTATAAATACCCAAAGGTAGTCGAA
>JAPKLW010001444.1:13049-71666 GCA_026898455.1 Plectranthus barbatus
AAACATAAACTAAAGGGGAGGAACTAAAACTAAAGAAAAACTTCAGGGTGCTGCCTTTGCTGCCTTGAAATCTCGAGCCAAAACAAGTATTTATAGAGGTAGAGGTGTATATATTGGGATCTAGGGCCAAAAATATGATTTAGCCATAAAAATCTCGAAATTCCCTTTTCTGGGCCCGTTTTGGTCGACGTAGGGTTCATCTCGGTCGACGCAGAATTCCTTGCGTCGGTCGACGTGGTCTTCATTTCGGTCGAGACAGAGACGTCTTCCCTCTTGCGATCCTTCTGCGCAGTCTCACGGTTTTGGCCATAACTTTCACTCCCGAACTTCGATTGACCCGATTCCAGTTTCATTGGAAAGCTAACTCAAAGATCTTTCCATCCATGTGCTTTATTAGCTCGGATTCCATCTGTGGAAGAAGTCGTGACTGTTCCATTGAACATCTGCTGCTTTCGGTACGGGTTTCCATTGGATTTGACCTAAAACCTGCGAAAATACACCATGGCAAGCATCATTCCCCATAAACTTGACTCATGTTCGATTATTAACTAAAACTCAAGTAAAAGCAAGAAAATAATAAGAAAACAATGTGATAAGTGAGGCAAAATACGAGCTTATCAGAATCCCAGTTTGGATAACCTCTTACTGACTTGGGCATGTATGAATGCCTGAGTCTGACTGTGCTTCGATATCTTTCGAAATTATCATTCTTTAAAGGTAGAGGCTCTGATACTGACTATTAAAAGTCGGTACAACTTTGCCCTCATACTGACTTCCCAGGGTCAGTAAGGTAAACCCTCACACTGGCTAGCCATAGTCAGTATGGAAAACGCACTCATACTAATTTCTCCTTATCGTCATGGAAACCCTTGAACTGACTTCTCCTTAGTTAGTTCGGGAAAGCCCTCATACTGACTTCTCCTTGTCAGTATGGAAGGACCTTAAACTGAGTGCTCCAACATAGTTTTAGGTCAAGGCTAGGGGTGATGGTAGTCAGTTCTCGAGCATTCTTCTTTGCTCGGTCTTCAGCCTAAGTTCTATTACAACTCAATTCGATCCTATACAAGGATTACAGTTTAGAACTCTAGAAACTAGAAAAAGTGACTAAGATGGCTTACAATCTTTGACCCACCAAAACATCAAAAAGTAAGGGAGAAATTCTCTGAAAAAGAATCCTAACAATTTCCCCCTTTTTGGTGTGGTCAAAGCCATCTGGAACCTAAGTTGATGATGTGAGGATAACTTTATAGTTTTTACAGTTTTGACAATGTGTCTCATAAACTCGGAAAAGTTCCCCCTCAACTTGGGCTTTTTACTTAAGATCTTCTCCTTATAAACTTGGAGAGATATTTCTTGATTGATTTTCTTTGTCAGTTTAGAGCAATTAAATCTTAAGAAGGGGAGAGATAGAAGCCTGCTAATTACACTGGATTGTGTAAGTTCAGCGTTTGAAGAACAAAGACCTTTGTTGGACAAAAAGAGATTGTCATCAACAAGTCAATTTACCCTTTAATAATTTTCATTAAAAGTACAAGGATAAAATAACAAAAAATAAATCTATTACAGAACTATATCAAGTCTATACTAGACTGCTTCCAGTCTTCAAACTGACTGCTTCTGTAGTCATGTTCTGAACTCCTCATCCAAGAAGGACAGCTGAAGTTGTTCTTGGAGTCTCGTCTTCTTGGATTTCTTGGACTATGAAGCCGTTGAGCTGTTGAGATGTGCTCCTTATCATACGAGAAGCTTGACTTTCATCTCAACGTCTCATGAGGGAGTTTGTGCAGTCTGGCGTACAGACCTGCATTCCACTTCCCATACCAGCTCTAGCAGCTCTGTACTCGGATATCTGCTGGAGATGCCAAATGGCAATGATGATCCTGAAGGGATTCGTGAACTGAATCACGAAGTCCGTTTGTCAAGGATCGTTAATTGGAATATCAAAATAAACTGCTATGCCTATGAACAATCCTAGCATGCTCCTATATTATTATGCATAAGAAGGTTATGCGGAATACCTGGATCGATGAACGATGAAGAACGCGTGCGCGGAGATGCCCTTTGATCTTTCCCACGCACCAAGATTTAATTTCCTAACAGATTGAGGAAATTAATCTAAAGAAAATAAACAAGTATTTTCGAAAATAAGAGGAGAGAGAAGAAGAAGAATCCTCCTGATCTGATCTTCTGATCTGTATCCCAACTCGATCTGAAAATCTGGTGAAGATTATCTATCAGATCCTTTGCCCGGTTGAGAAGCAGAATTTCCTCCTCGTATCTCAAACTCAATCGATCACCACAGCTCCCAATGCTCTGGTTTGCTGTGTGCAACTTGTGATCTTATGAGTTGAAGGTGTATTGAGGTCTGAGATACTGAGGCCTATTTATAGGAAATTCTTGGCTTCTATTGGGCTTGAGTTATCATGGGCCAGACCAGGGACCAGAATGCAAATAGCAAATAAGGCCTATCAATTAATTAATTCCCATATTCAACCCAGAATATAATTAATTAATTAATATTGATTCATGCCACCAGAGAATCAATACTGTCCTACCTATTTGCTACCACGTTTTGAGGAACGGGTTGCATTGGACTCGGTTAATCCCCACATTTAAGGTTACAGACATTCGTTAATTAATTTAAGCTCTGACAAGCTATTTAATTAATTAACATCTTTAATTCCTGAATCAATCCACTCAAACCTTTTTCACTTATGCTTGAACTTAATCAGCCTGCAGGACTTTAGCATAACGAACCTTTTGAGCTGTTCAGGGAATGTCACCATCCTATACTGGATGTGGTTACCTAGTTCAGATACCAGACAGTCATACACAGATTGATATCACCCAAGACTGCAGAAGTACAGGTTCAACTAGAACCCTCTCTACAACTCAAAGTGATATACAATATATGTATACTTATGTATCCTCATATAGGTTTAAGATTCCATCGAGTCATAAAGATCTAGATTCTTTTAATGTCAGATAAAAGAATCGATCTCGACTTAGGTCCTCATCAATGTGTGCCCCACACCAGCATACCAAGACATCCAAGATAAGATGCTTATCCGCATATGCTGCAGCCTACACCGACAGTTTATCCTGGAACTGTCTCAGCTGTGATGACTATTTATATCTCGCTAGGTCAAACGATCCATACGATCTTCCGTGATCTCCTACACACCGTATGATCTCCCTATCGACGAGATAAGAGGATAATTGTGTTTGCGACACATGTTTGTTAATTCAGACAGGAGATGAACATACAACAATTATGATTACCAGTATATTAACCAATAAACCTTGTACATAATATACCAATCATAATGCTTTCAGTATATAAATCCATCAGATCCAGCAATTGTGACAAGACATGTGGGGTACTCCTTCTCTGGTTTTGCAACTGAGATGAGTAAGTAGAACACCCCCACTGATTATCTTGTTTCTCCGGGCTTCTGTGCTCACACTTCTGATGTCTTCTGCACCTCCCATACTTCTTTTCCCCCTCTTTGACCGCACCCAAAAAGGGTGGTGAGTTTATGTCTGGAGGTTCGGGCTCTATCACCATTTTTCCAGATCTAAGGGAAGATTTTGGTTGGAGACGAAGTATAAACTTGGAAGGAAGGGTTCGACAATAGAGATTGGAGAAATTTTTTGTTTCTTTGAGGAAACAAATGAACCTTATTTATAGCAGAAAGAAAGATCATTTAAATGAGGTAGATGTACCTTGTGATCTTTTAATTTCGTGATCTTCGGCGACGATTGAGATGCATTGCCTCGCGATGCGCATTTCAGATTTGACTGGAGCGATGTGGGAAGGAGCGTTATTCCACATGTCAAAATCTGATTCATCGATGCAACATACGCATTAATAGCAATGTAACTGCAGCGATTTCCTTTGGAATTCGAAATCTTGCCTTTCAAAATTCCAGACTGACTAAGAGTCAGTTTCTAATTGAGAGTTGGAACTCAGTTTAATTCTGCATCCGTCCTTCAGAATTCAAAAAGTATGAAAACCAAAACTTCGTTTCGCTTCATCAAGTCAGTTCGTAGCTTAAATGAAGGTGTGATTCTGCTTCTTTGGATGCCTTGGAGATGTCTTTTCTACACATCGAGTTCATGAAAACTGAGAGCTTGGACTCAGTTTTATTCAGTATCATTCCTCTTCAACAAGGACTTCATCAATATCCAGTAGACCAAGTTTGATGCAGAGTTCCTTGAATCTGGTCTCTAGGAGTGCTTTAGTGAAGATATCAGCCAACTGATCTTCAGTTCAGATGTACTCAACGGACACATCCTTTTTCTTGATAGGATCTCTAATGAAGTGGTGCCTTATGTCGATGTGTTTTGTTCTGGAATGATGAACTAGGTTCTTTGTGATGTACATTGCACTGCTATTATCACAATAGATTGGAACGCACCCAGTTTTTAAATCATAGTCAATCATTTGTTGCTTGATCCAAAGCACTTGAGTACAACATCTTGC
Organism: Plectranthus barbatus; assembly: GCA_026898455.1. Classification (NCBI taxonomy): domain Eukaryota; kingdom Viridiplantae; phylum Streptophyta; class Magnoliopsida; order Lamiales; family Lamiaceae; genus Plectranthus; species Plectranthus barbatus. The sequence continues at coordinate 17,536 of JAPKLW010001444.1, forward strand.
TGTAGCAACATACTCCGCTTCGGTTGTAGACGTGGCTACTGAGTGTTGTTTCTTGCTGAACCAGCTGACAAGCTTGTGGCCTAGGAACTGACATGTTCCGCTTGTGCTCTTTCTATCAATTCTGCATCCTCCAAAATCTGAGTCCGAATAAGCATTGAGAGTCAGTCCATCAGATTTTGGGTACCAAATACCTAATGACTCTGTTCCTTTGAGGTATTTGACTATTCTTCTGGCAGCTTCCATGTGCGACTTCTTTGGATTGGCTTGAAATCTCACACATACTCCAACTGAGTAGGAGATGTCTAGCCTACTTGCAGTTAAGTACATGAGTGACCCAATAATGCCTTTGTATGTTGTTGGGTTGACTGCCTCTCCTTCTTCATCAAGGTTGATCTGAGCACTTGGGCTCATCAGAATCCTCAAGGGCTTGGTCTTCTTAGGACAAAACTTGCTGATCAAGTCCTTGGTATATTTCTTCTGGTTGATGAAGATTCCTCCTTCTGACTGAATGACTTGAAGACCTAAGAAATAAGTTAGTTTGCCCATCATGCTCATCTGGAAGTTGCTTTGCATCACTTTGGTAAACTTTTCACACATCTTCAAGTTTCTGCATCCAAATATGATATCATCCACGTAGATCTGCACCAAGAGGATGTCAGCTTTATCCTTAATTCTAGACAGAGTGGTGTCGATTTTTCCCTTCCGAAAACCATTCTTGAGGAGATACTGAGACAACGTCTCATACCAAGATCTGGGTGTCTGCTTCAACCCATAAAGAGCCTTCCTCAATTTGTAAACTTGGTTTCCTTCTTCAAAACCAGGTGGTTGTTCCACATATACTTCTTCTTTCAGCTCCCCATTCAGAAAGACACTCTTCACATCCATCTGAAAGACTGTGAAGTTGTTGTACGCAGCATAAGCGAGAAATAGGCGAATTGCTTCAAGTCTGGCCACTGGAGCAAAAGTTTCATCAAAATCAATTCCTTCACATTGATCATATCCTTTTGCTACCAGCCTTACCTTATTCCTTACTATTCTCGCAGATTCGTCTCTCTTATTCTTGAAGACCCATTGGGTGCCGATAACTGACTGATGAGTTGGTCTATCTACTAAGTACCAAACCTCATTACTCTTGAACTCAGCAAGCTCTTCTTGCATTGCGTTGATCCAGTCAGTTGACTTTAGAGCATCTCCAATTTTTGTTGGCTCTGACTCCAGAGATATAGAACAAGTTAGTAGAGCACTTCCTTGTCTCATGCGAACTGAGTTGGCGATACTATCCAACACAACTTCCTCAGGGTGGTTTCTTAACCATTTCGGCTTCTGGAGCTGGGTAACTTCAATGGGTTGGACGAAATTTCCAGGATACTCAGTATCGTCTGCTCCCGATATTGGAATTTGAAATAGGTCATTTTGATTGAGATCTCCTTCTCCAGTAATGACTTCCATATCCTGGTTTCTCTGATTTCCTTGAAGCACAGTTGGTTGGACATCTTCAGGATGGGCACTGTCATCTTCATGAAGGCCAGTTTGAGTTGAGGACTCTGTTCCAGATTGACCCTCAAACTGAGCTCTGTTTTAATCTCCTAAAGTTCCCCTTTGATCAATGCATGGGTGCACCGTTAATGACCCAAAGGCTTTTGTAAGGTCGACTGTAGTACTGACCTCTTCATCTGGAAGAATTGTGTGATCATTTATAGATTTTGTCTGAGAAACTTGACTTTGATCTTCTTTATCAGCACTATGTTTCTCACACCCATTGTTAAGAGCAAGATCACCAAGTTCCATTTTTTTCAAAGTTCTGTGCAGACCATTGAAGACTTCGTACGGGGTTTTGTGATGGCATTATGATTTTTTTGTACCAATTGTAGCTTGGACTTCCATACAATTTTTGTACCAAATATCATAAAAATGTAACCTATTTGAGATTTTCTAGTATCTATACTAGAAGCAAAATCTAAACCCACAAACCTCACCAAGACATCAAACTCCACACAACTTTTCTTTTAAAACATCAGACCTGGTTTAGGTGAGCCTTTTAGGTATCTAAGAATACTAAACAAAGCATTCTGATGTGGTTTTCCTGGCTGTGACATAAAACTGTTTGTCATACTTATAGAGTATGCAAGATCAGGTCTTGAGCATATCATCAAATACATGAGGCTACGAACCTTGCCAGTGTATGGCCTCTGATTCATAGCAACTTTCTCAGCTTCTGTGATTGGCTTTTGAGCTTCAGCTAACTTAATTCATTCCTAATGGAATGATCGAAGGTCTACTCTCCAGTGTAGCAAACATCTTAAGGACTTTGGTAAGATAACCATGCTGCTGCAGCTTCAATTTTCCTTTATCTCTAACCCTGCCAATATCCATGCCCAATATCTTGAAAGCAGTTCCAAGATTTTTCATATCAAACTCTGCCTTCAAATCATTCCTTACCCGCTCTATATCAGACATATTCGTTCTTGCTAACAACATATCATCCACATACAAGAGGTGGAATATCAAACTGGAATCAGAAACCAACCTTCAAATACACACACTTGTCAAAGTTTGATCTTTTAAACCCAATGTGCAGCATATGAGCATCGAACTTCCTATTCCATTGTCTTGGATTTTTTTGTCCATAAATCGATTTCTTCAATCTGCAAAGTTTTTTTTTCATCTCCTAATTTGATAAAGCCACGTGCTTGATCCATATAGAGTACTTCATCCAGCTCACCATGCAAAAAAAACTATTTTTACATTTAATTGATGCAGTTCCAAGTCTAATTGCACCCCCTAAGAGAAGACTTCTGTGAAATCAATGTCGTCTTTTTGTGTATATCCTTTGGCTACTAGCCTTGCTTTGTGCTGAATTTTCCACATTTTTCTTGAATATCCACTTGCAGCCTATACTAGACTGTCCTTCTTCCTTATTCACCAAAATCCAAGTCCTATTCTTTTGTAATGTAGTTATTTCCTCCTCCATAGCTTGCATACACAACTTACTCTCATATACAAAAACAACCTCTTGATATAGCCTCATCTAATATAGCTTCATCCAAGCCTTGTTGGATTAGAATGACTAACATCGTAATTTTCCACAAGATAACATCGTTCTTGCCATTAAACTTCTCAATGTCAAATCTAGTAGTAGCCATAGTGATCTTTTATTCTACTCAAACAATCAACCACAATACCAAGAATCCAAAAAAAAAAAAAATAAAAAAAAAATTCAGAAATGCAGAACCCCAAGGAATTCAGAGAGAGATCACAAAAAGATTTGTAAGCCTAAACCTTAAACCCTAAACCAAGCTTACCAGATTGCCCAGAAACTGAATTGGACCTCTCATGCTATGAAAGGCCATTAAATTCACAAACTCGAGTCGAGCTCCGATCACGATTTCCCACATAGAACGCCACTTGTTAACAAAGTAGAGCTCGAAATCACTCAAACACAAAACCACACACAAAACAAGAACATCGAGATTTACGAGGTTCACCAAATTGGCTACCCCTTAGGAGGGTCACACACACACTTTTATTGATGAATCTCACGGTTACACGAAGATAGAAGGAAGGTACAATTTCTCTCAAGTTTTCTGCAAAAAATGCAATCTCGTTCTCTCTCTTCAAAAAATAGAAAAATAAGGAAGAACGTGTAACTAATGTAACAAACCAATGGCAATTTTCTCTTTCACCATAATTCGTCATGTGTCACTCAATCAACGATTCACTTATAAAAACATTACACTCCAGTAATGCGACTTTAACGACTTTAACTCATTCTTCTTGAACGAGATACAAACTTGAACTGCTACCTCGACACTAGCTACATCATTCAGCTCAACATCACAATACTCCATACATGAAGTCATACATTCTCAAATGCACTTTCATCATCAAAATATTTTTTGAAGAGACAAAACCCTTTTTAGTTTGTTATTCATCACCAATCCCGAGCTCCAATCCGATAGACCAAACCTATTGAACTATGGGTTGTTACTTTGTGAATCAACCATGCATTACCACAAAATCCTAACGATGGGCAAAGATATAGTAAATTTTGACATTTTGTTGGGCTCATTATGTAAGCCCAATTGAAAACCCAGATTATGGTTGATATAGGCTCTATCCCACTAGAGAACTAAGAGGCCAATAGGCCCACAATATAAATTTTAATTACAAGAGACGATCTCGTGAGAGATATTCTCACACAAAACTGTGTAAAAAATGAATCTGATAAAATCCATATTATTAAAGGGTTTTTATTCATCATTTACTAAATAAAGATTAAATGCATCATTAACTAAATAAAGATTAAATACATGATTTACTAATTAAAAACACATCATTTGCTGAAAAATCCATTTGAAATATATAGATAAGTTTAAATTCTTTTAAAAAATACTGTGAGTCCGTCTCATACATAGTTCTGCCATTTAACAACATATTGTTTCATGCAGAATTAGAGTTAACTAATTTGTAGTATTGTACTAAAAATTGTTGGTTTTTTCCATTGGCCCAACTCGTAATATTGGAAATGCGTTCAAAGCAGTACTGAAAATCCAAAAATCAAGAAATATTAAGTTTAATAAACATTGCATCTTCTTACTCAGTTATCATTTTTCTATAAAAAACAAATATAAACCACATACATCGTTTAAAATAATAAAATAAAAATTTTGTATGAAAATATACATGATTATACCTTCATTATATAATTTATCTCACTCGTAGATACTAAAATCATAATAAATAATTCTGAATCTAGGGGTAGTGACATTTTTGACACAGACACCATAATAATAAATTAATGTTAAGTCTTAAAGGCATTCATGTCGTTATCATGTCGACCTAATAAAGACACAAAAATTTCATGTCGGATCTTGTTATCCAATAACATATCGTATTTAGTGTCATGTTCAGAGGCGGATTCAAAATTTAAAATTGGGGATACAATATATTAATAAAATAAATTGGAAATACAATAAATAAAAATATATACAAATATTGTATAAAATTATATATAAATATTATAAAAAATATATTTTTAATATAAAAAAATAGTAATTTTGGGGGTACACTTGTACCCCCAAGTTGCTTAGTACATCCGCTTCTGGTCATGTTCGTGTTATCCGGTAATATAATGTGTTTCATATCGTATTCGTGTCATGTTCGTATTCCCCACAAAAAAATAATATTTTTTATTTTATTAATATTATTACTCCCTTATCATTTATCAACTTAATCAAACACTATTCACGTGTCAATATCGTGTTAATATCATGTTATTAGATCTAATTTTTAACAGACCAATATTATGTTCGTATTTGAGATTTAATGGATCGTGTTGTGTTTGTGTTGATCATATTCTTAACATGTAATAATATTCGTATCGAACCTTGACAAAATGATGTTACTACATATCCATACAATAATAACCGATGCACAAATTATTTACCCTACGTGAACCTCCTCTCTCAATTATGACTGTGGAAATGTGAAAGCAGTTTCAACTTTCACGTGATGGATGTGATTTTTTTAAGCACGTTGAGGTGGGAAGATATATTAGCATACCATCTATCATATATTGCAAATTTGCAATGAGTTGGTTTGAAGTCACATCCCATAACAAGTAATTTATTTTCTATAAAATAAAATAAACTCCAAACTTATAATTAATTAATCATATATAGCAAATAAATCGATGCGCTTTAACTGCGCCACATGGTATAAAGCACTGTCGTTTAATAAATGGAATTGTAGGATAAGGGTATGCGAAGTGGGGTCCAATATTATACTCCCTCCGTCCCATTAGATTAGTCCAGTTTGGTTTCGGCACAGAAACCAATATTTGTGAGTGTAGTAGAATTAATATTTTATTGATGTGAGAAGATTTTTTTCCATTTTAGGAAAAGGGACTAATCTGGTGGGACAGACGAAAATGGAAATATGGACTAATCTTGTAGGACAGAGGGAGTATCATGTCTGTAGATGTCGTTAACAAATTTCATGTGATTGATCATTTGAAACTTGACACCCAATAATTTATATTTTTTTAAACGTGTTCGAAATAAACTTTTTATATATTTTTTATAATTTTTTTTACCACCATCAAATGATTAAAAGAAATATACAATATCAAGTTATTCATGGGTAATAAAAAAAGTTGGATTTAAAATTAAAATTTATGTTAAATAGTAATAAATCACAATCACCTTATTAAATTAATAAAATCAAGGTTAAGATAAAAAAAACATTGATTAAAAAATAAGCATGATACAATACGAAGCATTTTAAACATAATTTATAAAGTAATTAAGCAATAGATTTCTAAAAACTTTAATCTGGACCATTGATTTTGATACATATATAAGGTGTTGATCAAGTGAGAATGAGATTTATGATCAGAATTGCGAATAAATCGCGTATATGCATTTTGATTCAGTTTTATATGCATTTTATTCATTTTCTTAAAATTAATAAAATTGTATATAAAATGCATATACGGTAGCATATAATGCATAAATGCATAATTTTTATATAATACATATATGGTAGTTGTATAATGCATTTAATATTAGTTAAAATGAAAGACAAATTTTAATTATCCTACAATGCATGCAAATTACACTAAAATGACACATAATTAATTAACTCTTGAGCGTTCGATCAAAATTTTAAAGATCGATATTTATTCAATTATTCCTCATCATAAAAATATGTTAGAATTGAAAATATTTTAACCCAAATAACTGGAGACTGGAGCTCGGAGCTCGAAACTAACAGGTTGGCATGATTCACCTATTCATTTATTTCTATCACTATTATATTTACAAAATTTATTTCTTATATTTTAGGTTTTTTTTAATATGATTTTATATTTAGCTCAAATATCTTTTAATATATAATTAAATTCCTAAGAGATTTAAATCGTGAAATTAAAATTTTAATACCCCGTGTATTATTTGACCTTATAGCTCATATTCAAATTTAATAAAGTGAACTATCTCCAAATTTTGTGTAATTATTCATTAATTTGAAATAAGGATTTAATTATTATTATTAAGTTGGAATGGAATTATATAAAGGAAGAGCTACTATGGTTTATTTGAAGATGATAAGGTGAATTTTGGAGGGATATGATATAATTTATCATGGATTAAGTGGGGTTGGAATTTAATAATTTGAAGTGTAAAGCATATACACTTATATTAATTATAAGGGAATTATGAGAAATTATATTAGTTATGAGTATACATATGTATTATACATTATGAGTGGTAAGTGGAATTATTAGACAAATATATTGGAGAAAGTTTAACCATTTCACTCCACCACCTTCAAGACTAGAGAGAGAAAAAGTGAGAGAGCAAGAAACCCACCCCATTTCCCAGCACCCCCTTCTCGCCACCCCATCTTCCCGTTCAGATCCCGGCCGCCACAGACCTCCGCCGGCCACAAAACCACCACCATTAGAAAGGCCGTGCTTCAAGGTTTCCGTGAAGCTAAATTAAGCGTCGTGAGATCGAGTGTCAAAGGAGATACGGAAGAGAGAAGTCACCCCACTCCCAAACCATTCCAGCACCCCCACCCATTTCTCTCTCCACGCTGCCCTGTTTCCGGCCGTTTTTCGGCCATATCCGACCACTGACGGCCGAGAGACCACCGACATCAGAAAGCTTGTTCTTCAAGCTTCATTTCGAGATAAGGTAGTCGTCAAGTGGCAGAGTATCGAGCGAGATATTGAGGAGAGAAGGAGGGTCGCCGATCTTGAAATCCTTCCCAGCCCCCTCCTCGCCGTCCCTGTTCCCGGCTGGATTCCGGCCAACTCAGGCCGCCGCCGGCCACGAGACCACAACCATTAAAAAGATCTTTCTTCAGGATTTCCGAAGAGCTAAGGTACACTCCGTGAGGTCGCAGATCGGAAGAGAAATCGTAGAGAGAAGTTAGCCCGCCGGAAAGTGGTAAACTCCATTTTCAGAATTTGTATCTTATGCATGCGTGTATATCTCGAACTATGGCTTATATTTTTGTGTTCCCTAGTCCCTAAGGATCATTTTGGTACCAAGCAGCACGAGTTTACTCGCCGGAGAAGCCGTCGCCACCGTGGAAGAGAGGGAATTCCGGTGAGCTTCACCCATCTCATTATTCCGTCATTTTTCCTTGCTTTGAAGCATTTATTCGTGTTCCCTTGAGTCTAGGACCTTATATATGTGATTGCATGTGGTTATGGGTGGTTGGATTGTGAGAAACGGCGAGTTGCAGGCCAGGGCGCGTTTCTGCCGGAGAAGAAGACCCATATCGACCTACAGGAGGTCGATATTTCCCCTGTTCCAGGTCGATATGGGCAGGCTGAAAGGGGAAATTTTGATTTTTCGTGTTTGTTTCGGTCCGGTTTAAGTTATTCTCAATTTTTAAGTTTAATATAAGTTTATCCAAACATGTTAAACATATTTAAGGTGTACGTTATTATAATCAAGGGTTAGATTTAATTCTATTTCAATTAAGAGAGGTTGAAGCATGTTAATTGGAGGGTGAACATGTGAAATGTTGATTGGGAATTATTTGAGTTAAATACTCGATTATAGGAGCATGTTAAGTGAAAGAACATGCATTGTTTTGTGGTTTGGTCGTGGAAGTCGTTTAATTCGGTTTATGGAAATCATGGAAATATGTATGGATTATGAGCTTGGTTGATGAGTTAATTCTTGGAATTGGTTGAGGTTTACCGTTGTCCTAGATCGTGCAACCTAATTGATTTTACCCCGATCTTTGTAGGAGGTTAAGTTGTTGAGGAGGATAAGCTCATCTATACATTTAGCGGGAAAGCATCTCATTTTCAAGCCTAACACGAGGTGGGAAACTATTTCAAGTATAAAACAAAATGCGTACTTTACTTTTCAAAAGGTGTTATAAAATGCTTTGATTTGAAATGAGACTGCTATGCATGTTTTGTGCTATTATATCTGTCCTCTATCATTTCCGAACAATAAGAGAGAAATACTAATGAGTTTAGAACCAGATTCTCATAACTGCGCTAGAACTCAATTAGTACGTATGGAGTAGCGACTCCATACGATGGGAACTGGAAGATATAAGGTGGAAATTATTATATGTGGATGTAGAATTGTGAATGTGGAGTTGATAAATGTTGAACATTAAACGATCAGGTCTCAAAAGGATATGCTGAGACTAGTGCACTTAGATGACAGTAGGTTGAGTGTGTTTACATTCCTCACTGATCATCGTAACTTGGAAGCCGGCCAACTTCCCGTTACAACACCGAAACAGATATAATAACATACAAATAGCACGCGTGTGAAAATAAAATGTTTTGGATAGCGTGGTACATTTCAATAAAACCCCACGTCTATCTGTGTGAGTTGCATATTATGTTTCCTATATAATGTATGTTTTTGGACATGTTTCTCATTGGGTACGAAAGTACTCAGCCCCTCGCGTTATTTCTAAAACGTGCAGGTTAAGCAGTATGGATGGAAGTAGCGGGTGTAAGCTGGAAGAAAAAGGAATTTATTTTTGAAAGTTAATAGATCCTGTGACATGTATCTTCATATACATGTCACCATCACGCTACACACACGCTGCTACACTCTCTGGACATTCCCTTCCCTTTTGAATGTTTAAAATCCATAAACTTTGTTATGAATCTGACTCGAAGTACTGTTCTTCTTTTATTTATCTTTTAGTTAAATGAAATCTTCCGCTTATTACTTTTGAAATGTATTGACAAAACCTGAAACATCAATGTAACGTGGCCCCAAATTGGGAAGGTCAGTTGGGGGCGTTACAAAAATATTGATATAATTTAAAAAATAATATATTTAAATTGATTAATATATAAAGTTCCATATGTATTTTGGATTTTTTTATAAAAAATAATCTATATCTAATACTTTTTTCAACAGTTAAAAGATTAAAGAGAGAAAAAACATTTAATGACGTAAAAAAATCTTATAAAATATTAAATATATATATATAAATCCGTATATTTGTTGATCTCATGAATAGACTAATTCGAAAACAAAAAAATAGATTTTGAATAGAAATCTTTTAGTTTGAAAAAATCTTAGGCCAATTTAACTCAAATCAAATAACTCTGTAACTCAACAAAGTTACCCAAAACTCAACAAATTATGCCCATCGGCATCCCTTAAGCTGGAACCTATTTAAATGGCAAACCAACAAAAGCGATTCAATATTTTATTTTCCTGATATGAATGGCCAATGGTCCATTATCCATATACTCCCTACGTTATGTCCCAAGTAAATTGTCCATATTTCCTTTTTCGTCTTTCCCACAATATTAGTCCACTTTCCTAAAGTAGCAAATTCTCTACACTCATCAATAAAATATTCATCCCACTAACTCCCACTACCACTCACATGCATTGGTCATCGTGCCCGGTCAAATGTGGATAATTTGACCGGGACGGAGGGAGTATATATATGATATATCATGCTACTATCGATGTGTCAATCACTACTAGCTAAAAGGGCATTCACTAGGGTCAAAATCATTTTGATAATCAATGTTCACCTTAATTAGTTTAATTGTTAGGTTTAAATTTTTAGAAAGTCATAATCAAAATTATTGAGGCAGTTTAAAATAGTTATTTAATTCATGATAATAAATACATTCGGTTGATAATATTCTTGACAATTTATTTAGAAGAAATTTATTGCGATGAAATAAGAACTAATCTTCAGAACTTTTTGGAAAAAAATAAAACATGCGAGTGAAATAAATTTATTTTTACATGCGCCAATCCAAGTATTATTTGCAATCGTAGTAATATACCCACGGTCTTGTACATTAGCACCATTAATAACGACAATGAACTCTACATTTCTATTTTTTAAATAGAAAAATTCGAGAATTCTAAGGTGAATAATGTTTGTTGGACCTAAATCAGAGGGTTAAGCATATATCGAAAATATCTTACTCGTGTTCAAAGCTCTAAACAGACGAGGAATTCCTCGTCAGTTCTGGTTATCAAAATTTATTAAAATCAATCAAATCTTTACCTAGCCAACTTGTGTTTTGAATCAAATGTAAGAAATAACAAAGCAAGTAAAGACAGAATCAGAGCAAATGTCCTAGCTAAGTTCACTATTCAACATCACATGTTGGAATACACTATAATCAGTTACAAGTGATGTGGTACGATCTTTCACAATAGCAAGTATATCTTCTGCCCACCAGTTGTATGCTCACTCACCTAGCCACTTGGAACTGGTTCGTTCAGCTAGCTACATCGCTCTGCCACTAACTAGAAGGGTTGGATGGTTGAGTTCTTCCAAGAACGTTGAAGATGGCTGGTTGGAGTGTTGTCCGAATTTCTAAAGGAGTGAGAATCATTTCTCAAATTCTTACTTAGACGATAAGAAGTCCAGAAGGGAACTTATCAAATATGCTAAGAGTCTCATGTATAAGAAACATGGTAAGTTATGAGAGCTTAGAGAGAGTTTTAGCAACTTCGTGTCGTGAGTGTAATTTTCATTAATGCTCATAACCTAAATAAATCCAGTAATTCCAATATTTTCGGTAACCTTCTCTCTATGCATCTTCTCGTTTCTTTATAGGCGCGAACTTTGAGAGATTTTTAGCAACTTCGTGTCGTGAGTGTAATTTTCGTTAATGCTCGTAACCTCAATAAATCCAGTAGTTCCAATATTTTCAGTAACCTTCTCTCTATGCATCTTCCCGTTTCTTTATAGGCGTAGACCTTGAAGATTTGAGATATAGCCATTTGAGATCAATTCAAATCGGCCAATAGGATGTTCTGTCAGCGCCTTGCTTTTTGCGCTGCAGTGTCGTACAGAATACTACGGTAGGTAGACTTTTCTACTTTGTATCACAACGATTCTTTCTCCTAGTCTTAGGAATCCAAATTGATAGATTCCTAAAGCACTTCGCCTTTTGTCTCTAAATGATGCAGACTTGCAGATTCCTCTGTCTTTAAATTTGTTCCTTAAAAGCTTACGACCGGCATATTCTCTTTGTCTCTTTGTGAGATTGGTCTCGCTAGTTTTTTTGTATTGGTTCTAGGAAACTAGTTGTTGATCTCTCCTGTTGGCAACTTATTAGTTCCAAACTCTTCGCCAAGATGTTCTGCAACTTATACCTTGCTAGTTCCAAGGCTCTTCAACAATATCATCATTGCTTGCTTCAAGATGCAAACTTGTGAGATAGCAAGTTCCTATTACAACTCGGTAAACTTATGCATGAATTTACAAGTTTTGAGTTATTCTTACATCTAGAGACTATTAATTCTATACATTTAATTTAACTTGTTAGTTTGACACATCATCAAAACAAATTCAAAAAGGAGAATTACAATGTAATTCCTAACAATGTTACTAGCTATCACAAATTCGAAATCAACCTAATTTGACGTCTTAATTAACGATTAACTGAAAAATCAAAATAAATTTTTGTGAGTATATTTTGTCCTCGCTCCTTTTCCAAGGGTTTATTCATTTTAGTTTTATCTCACTTATCAAATCAAATACATTTAATTTTGGAGATTTTCTAGAATAAAAGTCATACATCATGTTAATATGAATACTATTTGGGCACAAATTCAATTTAACCCTAATGCGAGGTTCAAACCCAAACCCATCAAGACAGTCCAACGTGCATAGTACCATAAACTCATTAGTTCAGCCTGCACCATGAGAGATGCCTAATGAGGACACTACCTTGAAACACATGAACTTGGAGCTATACTACTTTAAGAATGTTCTTTTCATTTATCCAATCCAAATGCAGTAGACTTCGGTGCGTGGACAAGACTTAACGATGAAGACACCTTAATAATAAAATATCTCATATAATTAGAAAACTTGATATAAATTTGATTGATCTTTCCTTCACTCGCAAAAAACTAAAAAAAACTACTCATTCTAATAGTTTTTCAAATGAAGAGTGTAACGCTCGGTCCTAGAGCGTGAACGGATTTATCCATGGTCGGCCACAACGGTCGGCCATAATAATCATTAATGACTTGATTCAGCTTCCAAACTAATAGTCCTTGTAGCGTATTTTGTTTTCACCAGCATACACCCCGAGAAATTTGTTAGGAGCTCATCCATCTTAGTTATAGGAAGGTCAAGCGTGCTTAACTTTAAGATTTTCTAAATAAGAGTCGGAAAATACTGTGTGCCATGTTTGTATGTGTAGTACATATCATATTTTTTAAGCTCTAATAATTAAGCTATACAGTCTAATTTGTGTATAGCCTTATAATCTCTCTTATCCAATTAGATTCAGTTCATTCATGTCACCTTTTAAATAATTAATAAATATTTTTTTATGATAGCCGCTCATTATTCATACTTCTTCGCACCGACTGTCACTTTGCATCAAATTTTAATAACGAGTAAATTAGAAAATTTGATATATAAAAAAACAAAAAAAAAAAAACTAGACATTAATGGACTAATATAGTAAACATGTTAAAAATTGAGGAAATAATTATAAATAGCCAAATTTTATGTTGGCATTCAAAAAATAGTCACCCTTATGAAAAATTACATAAAATAGCATAAGTGTACTTTTCTTTTTGAATAAGTGTACATTAATCTTAAACACACACACACCCAATCACACACCCAGATGTCCCCCGGAAGCTCGAACCTGTGACCTCTCAGTCACATGCAAGGTGCTTTAACCACTACACCCCGAGCGAAGGGACACCAGTGTTTAAAACAGATTACAAAGAAAATGAAAAACAAATTGAACAGCAAAGAAAAAGATACCAAGAGAGGAATGGGAGACTGGTGCAAAAGTGTATTTTGTCTGTCAAATATGTCTTAGTCGACCAATCACTATATTCGATTTGTATATAAACCCTAACATAAAACTTATTTTATTATTATATATTTAGGGTTCTATTTTAAAAGTAACTAGTATTTCACCCATGCGTTGGACGGAAATATTATTTCATAATTATCTACCGCAATATACTAAAATATTATTTTTTATATAAGTATATCAAATATGATTAATAATTATAGATATATTTATGATATCAAAATTGTTAACATAAATGTGTTCTATAACTTAAAATATAACCTTACATATAAAATTTAAGAGACATTTTAACAGATAATAGATAGATATAGATATATATGGATTGGCTAGATAAAATATTATTTCCACTACATTCACAAACATTAGTAATTGTGCCAAAAACAAATAGGACATCTATATCTTAATATTTTTAGCACTTTCTTTTATATAAATTTAATATATAAAAATATAAATTAGTGTCAATATTATACGTCAAACTATACATAAATAGTACTAATCATCAAATTTTCTCCCATATAAAAAAAATTCAAAATTTCCATGTAAATCTTAATATTTTAAGATATAAATTCGATTTCAATTCCGACATACTCAACTGTAAATTAAAAAATTCAAAATCTTAATTTATATTAATAGTTTAATAAAAATTTGAACTCAAACCGATAATTTCTATTAACAGTTAATCATCAATTGATTAATTTCTATCATAACCTGAGAAGAATATGGATGTTGGTCCCCGATCAGAGTATGAATAATTATGCAGCGGAAGTTTTTACAAGTAATTGCACTCTAAAACTGGGGATTCAGTTTCCCAGTTTAGGTTTTATAAAAACTGTGTTAGCCAAGCAATTTACTTAGTCAGTTTTAAGATATACACTTCAACACTTTAGTGAAGTGTTGAAGGTTTCAAAACTCAGTTATAAACTGCGTAAAGATAAAAGTACGAAAACTGTAAATGAGACAGAATATTATAGTGGTTCGGATCCTCAAGTCCTACATCCACTCTTCAGAAATTAATTTGGTAATTCGCTAAGTAATGAAGTATACACTCCTCACGATCTATAGCTAATCACCACGAAAACCACCATTTGCAGTAAACTGGATCACTCGTCTAGGTAGATGACCTTCACTACTTCTTCAGTTCCTCGAAACCAAGTAACACCTCGAATTCTTCTCAGAACAATCAGTCGTCGGAAATGGATTGAGTACAAACCTCCCTTCTCCTTCTCTAGTGGATGGATGGTTAAGTTATTCCCAAAACACTCGAAAGTTGGAAAAAGCCCGTAAGAACCTGTTCCTCGACAGAGAACCAGGCTGCTATGTTCTTACTCAAAAAGTAAGAATAAGACTAAGTCGAATAAACTTAATCCTCGTGTACTCAAGGTCACACTGTGTTGGGAAATCTGGCTAAGTTTCCCTTCTCCAGTTGATAGCTTAGATCTTAGATTTGGTGTTTAAGTGTTTTGGTGGATCAAATCCTAAGTCCAACCAGCGTCAGTTTGTCTCTAGAATAGCTCTAGTCTCAAATGTAAAGTCCTGTTTAGGTATTTTGAGTTGTAAGTCGCAGCTGATCAAGACTCATGCTGGCTACTGTTCACCAGCATGAGATGTACTTACCAGTTGAGAGAAGTCTCACCAGCAAGCGGCTGACGAAGACTCATGCTGACACTGTTCATCAGCATGGAGTAGAGCTATTGACTGGTTACTGTTCACCAGTTGGGAAGATTTCACCAGCAGGAGGCTGAGAGATCTTACCAGCAGAATATGTGTTCTGGCTGACACTATTCACCAGCGGTGAAGCCACCAGTCACGGGAGATTCCAAGAGATAACATCAGACGAATTGGTAGACCTTGATTGTGCTAAGGAAAGTCACCAGCAGAGACTGCCAGCACAAGATCACCAGTATGATCTACCAGTCGGAGGTTATCAGCAGAATTCAAGATTCGCTCTCCCGAAGACTTAGAGACAAAAAGAAGATTCGTCTGAGGAAGTAACTGACAGTGTATGACTTTAAGGAGGATGCCTTAAAGTCTATCAGTTCAAGACACCAGTTCCGATTCCTCGTACTGACGAATAGAGTCGTTCTGACACAAAGAGATCTGTGTCAGATAAAGCGATCAAAGGTATGGCGCTTTCCGGAAATTCCTACCTGCCGCCTGCAGAAGGACATGCGAGGACAGAGACTTTTCCGGATGTGTCCAAACGGCTAGTATTTGAATCTGAATCTCACGTCTATAAATACGTGAGATCCAACAGCATTCAATACTCTTGCCCAATCTTAGCCACTCTTGACCTACCGAAAGCTCAAACGCATTCATATCAGCGAATAAGCAATCTTTCGAGGCTTTTCTTAAAGCTACTCCGTGTGTCAATCATTTGAACACGAGACTCCAAGCTTCTAGCTTGTGAGTTATTGATCTCATTTGGTGTTCTTTCTCATTCCGAGGAAGAACATAGCAGCTCTTGAGCCAGCCAGCTCCAGAGTTATTACGGGCAGTTTTGCCGCCAGCAAGAGTCAAGTTCTTGGGAGAACTCAACACCCAATCTGTCGGAGGAGGAGGTTGAAGTGACGTGCTCGCACTCCATCCATCTGACGAGAGTTGAAGAAGGACAAGGACCGGGAGCGGTTGATCCAGTGGACTGGTAGACAAGGCATCTATCAGCTGGAAATAGATCGTAGGATATCTTGTACCGGATTACTCTCTTTAGTGAATTTCCAGTGCTTCGACTGGAGAGTGGACGTAGATCAGTTGATCGAACCACTATAAAATATCCTTGTTATTTACTGCTTTCAGCATTTACTTACTGATTTAAAACCCAGCACCCAAGTGCTGGAGTATAACTGAAACCAGTTTATAACTGTGCAAACTCGACTCTAAAACTTTCTAAGTCCTGAGTCATCAGCTGACCAACCAGTTGCCAGTCAGCTGAATACTCAGTTGCCAGTTGACTTACCAGCTGACAAGGTCCCAGTCAGCTGTGTAACCAGCAGAGTGCAAGAAACGAACTTACGTATTTTCCGCTGCCAAAGTATACCCTGATATCCGGGACCAACACACTGTGAATCACAGATGATTCAGTAAGCACAAGAATGCCTCGTGTTCAATAAATGATACACGGAGTTAGTGTCGTTTGCTTGAGAGCTTTGAGTGTAGTGAGTGTTAAATCCAGCAGAGTAACAGAGCTTTAAATTCAGATTCGTGTGTGTCTCTCTGGTCCTTCTGCTATTTATAGTTGGATCTCTTAAAAGTAGCCGGTAGAGATAATTTGAATGTTGTCCAATCAATGGCCATTCTTTTCTGTTGTAGCAGACCTGCTCCCCTGCCTTTTCTGAACACTGCCATGCTTTTTGGAGAGACAGATTTGTCTTGTTGTGTCAGACTTGAACAACGTTGTACTGCAGTCATAATTGAGTGTATTTTTGTTCCTTATCATTGAGTCTTCAATTCTCTTTATGACTACTAGGCTCCTTGCTTTTCACGTGTTTCTTTTGCGTGAAACTGTGCTTGTCTGAAACTGTGAGTTGCTCTCGACAATTTCCCTATAAAAATTGTGTCCACAAATTTCATCGCTATTGCTTCGTTGACAGTTTAAAACTGTCTGCACAGTTTTCTCGGCCCCTTACTTCTTGAACTGTCTTCACAATTTTCTTCGCTATTTGCTTCTTGAACTGTTTTCACAGTTTTCTTCGGTACTTTTGTTCGGACAGTTTTACCCTAAAGCTGTTTGCCTCTTCCGAACTATTACAACTCAATTATCCTATACAAAGATTTCATGAAGTAATAACTCTAAGGACTTAACCTTGGTATACAGTTTTGGCACATAAACATCAAATTAAAGGTAAAATTTCTACATCAATACTTAACAAGGTATCTTATTATCGATAAAATGTTTAAACTTTAATGTTAAGGAATATAATTACAGCTCTAAAGATAGAAAACGAAAAGTTAAATTAATTATAAAAGAAGTTAAATCCGGGGTGATACATCTTGAACTACTTTCCATCACATATTTTTATTTTCTTCTCTCCTCCTACACGTTTCAAATGTTCTGACATATCTTTAATTCTCTTTCTTGTACGTCTTACTTCAACACTTTTTCACTTTTTGTATAATGGTCAATTTATGATCTTCTCTCTTTCCTAAAGCCATTTTTCAAATCTATTTGTTTCTCATTTCTCCATTCCATAACCTACTTCAAGACCAGAAAGAAACCGTGAATCATTTGCCGAATAATTTTATTTTTCAATCTTGTTCACAGAGATTAGGCTTGTACAAAATATGAGTTTGGTGATAAATTTTGTTATCTCTCTAAAATAAGTCATCACAATCAAGAAGACCAACACGCTACATCAAAATTCTCGGGGGCTACATCAAAACTAATTGACAGAAATTTTAAATATTTTCTTTTGCCCTCATTGTCTAAGCTAAATGAGATGGTTTCATGATATCATGAGAGGTTGTCATGACAACTCTTTCATCTCTACCGATGTAGTTGTATTGATTGTTCCATTGATCATTGTAATGTAAAATGATAGAACGGAAATTCATATTTCTTTGAATTTAGAGAGAGTTTTTAGAGAATGAGTGTTTGAGAGGGTTTAGAGATAGTTTTCAGAGTATGGAAGTTTGATTCTCTTGTTTCGGGGTATTGCATAAGAGAATCAGTGAATTGTAATTCAATGCCCAAATGGTCCAAAATTGTTTCTGTAGTGTATAGTAATATTGTATAGTCCTACTTGAATTATTTGTGCATCTTTGCAGGTGAATTATTTCTGAAAAATTGAAGTGTACCAGAAAGTGAATTGGTCCAAAATCATTTTTGTAGTGTATAGTACATATTGAGTAGTCCTACTTGAATTATTTAATTATCTTTACAGTAAAAATTTGACCATATTAATTCTCACTTCGAATTCAATGCCTTAGCATGCATGTGTTTTGTACGATGCATGCAAAAGTGATTTGGCACAGACATTCACGTGAAAAAAAAAGTATGATTGAGATCTATGCCAATTTAACAAAGGAATAATGAAAAAACCGAAATATATCTCATTTGTCCGAAAGCTTGATGATTTAACCAAAATCTTGCCCACCCAATCTTGTCGAATTGAGTTCTATTTATCATTTTAATATTTTTTAAAAATTGAAAAGGCGAAATATATCTCACATGTCCGAGATCCATCTCAATTGGCTGAAATCTTGTCCGTTAAATCTTGCCAATTTAGAGTTATTTATTGTTCTCAATTTTTAATTTTTTTTAAATAAAAAAATCAAAATATATCTCTTATGTCCGAGATCCATCTCAACTGTCCGAAATCTTGCCCGCTAAATCTTATCAATTTAGAGTTATTTATCATTTCATTTTTTCTTTTTTTTTAAAAAAAATAGAAATATATTTCACATTTCCGAACTCTTGCCCAATTGCCCGAGATCCATCTCTATTGATCGAACTCTTGCCCAATTGAAATGTATAGTTCATTTTATTTTATTTTAATTTATTCTTTTAAATTAAAAAATTGGAATTATATATTTTTTTAAATTTTTGTTTAATCGAGATGTATCTCAATTGGCTTGAACCTTGTTAATTTTTTTACTCTGTTTAGTTTACTTAGTTTACTCATTATTATAAGAATTAATTTATAATAATTACAAGCACTATCATTTTATTAATTACAACCTTGTTAAATCATTGTTTACTAAATTGGTTCGAATCTCGTATAAACTTTATAAGAAATAAAATTCTAAAATACAAGAAATAATTTAATATTTTGATACAATATTCGAAGCACTAAATTACAAGAACAATTCCTATGAGATACAATATTTGAGAGCACTAAATTACAAACACTGTCACATGAATAGAGCAAATATTAATCTAATTGGTGATGAGCAATTTAACTAATCTTAACTCTTTCATAATTTTTCCCAGAGGGGTGGAGAAACGGTGAAGGAGATTGTGGTGAAGCTCAATATCCTTCATGTCTTTCGCCATTTAAATTTATTAATTTGTGAGCAGAAAAATTTCTTGTCAGTGGCCACAGATTTTGCTTCTCCATGGTCACCGATTTTGTTTCTGAAATAGCAACGATTTTTCTGCTCACTTATCTTAAGCTTTCATCTCTTTTCCCGTAACGAAGAAGCAAACGCGGAGGTAGTGGATCAACCAGGTGTAGAAGATACCACTCCTCCATCGCTTTCCCTATTTGTAGTTGCGGGAAAAGGAGAAAGACTAGGGACGGACCGGGTCGAGGACACCTACTCCATGTGACATAGGAAAACTCCTCTTCCGGCTTGTATGACGTAGGAAAAATCCTCTTCCATTTGAGAAAGTGCACGGTCTCTTTGCTCACAATTATTTCGTATGAGTGGAATAAAGAGAAATAACATATGGATTTAGAGTGGAATATAGTTTGAGTGGAATAAAGAGAAATGACATATGCATTTCGTATGATATAACTTTTAATATAATTTGAGTGGAATAGGGATAAAGGCCAATTGTAGTGAGATATGAATTTGAAGTATACAACTCCTCCATTAAATATAAGGGGCTAGTAATTCATCGTTTTAAAAAAAATAAAAACAATGAGTGAAATTTGAATTCATTTCACAAGTTCGTCCAAAATTGTTTCTGTAGTGTATAGTATATTTTCTTGTCGTGCATGAATTATTTGAGGCTCTTTGTTCAATAAAAAACAGAGTTATTATGAGCACACAAGTTCACGTGAAAATAGTGAAATTATTCAATAAAATTGAACATCATTGCAGGCATTTATTGAGTCAAAAGAAAGATTGACACAAACATTCATGTGTAAAAGTAAGAGTGATATGATATGTCAAAAAAATTTGAAATGGATGTAGTGTTGTATGACCGAATTCATCCCCAATTTTAACAAAAATAAAACGAAATCCATCTCAATTGGCTGAGATCTAAGCCAATTTAATGAAATATATCCCAATATAACAAAATCTTGCCCAATTTGGACTATATTTTAACGAAATTATAGTACTAATTGAACTATATTGTAGTATTCAACTATAATTGTCTACAAATATTTATAATTACATAAATTATAGTTCTAATTGAACTATATTTAAGTATTCAAGTACAATTGTCCACAATTGTGTATAATTATATAAATTATAGTTCTAATTGAACTATATTGTAGTAGTCAAGTATAATTTTCTACAATTGTGTATAATTACATAAATTATAGTTCTAATTGAACTATATTGTAGCATTCAACTATAATTGTCTACAATTATGTAAATTACCTTAATTATAGTTCTGATTGAACTATATTGTAGTATTCAACTATAATTATCTACAATTGTGTATACTTACATAAATCATAGTTCTAATTGAATTATATTGTAGTATTCAAATATGATTGTCTATAATTGTGTATAATTACATAAATTCTAATTCTAATTGAACTATATTGTTGTATTCAACTATAATTGTCTACAATTTATGTATAATTACATAAATTATAGTTCTAATTGAACTATGTTGTAGTAATTTATCAATTTAATTTAATTTTATCTTTTAAATTAAAAAATCGAAATAAATCTCAATTCGTAGAGATCCATCACAATCTGCCGAAACCTACCCCAATTTACCTAAATCTTGCCCAATTAAAAGTTATTTACCATCTCATTTTTTATTTATTTTTCAATAAAAAATCAAAATATATCTCATATGTCCGAGATCCATCTCAATATGCTTCTTGCCCTTTAAATCTTGCCAATTTAAACTTATTTATCATTTTATTTTATTTTTTTCTTTTATTCTTTTATTTTAATTTTTTAAATAAAAAATTGAAATATATATCATATGTCCGAGATCCATCTCAATATGCCGAAATCTTGTCAATTTAGACTTATGTATCATTTTATTTATTTTTTTCTTTTAATCTTTTATTTTAATTTTTTAAAATATAAAATAAAAATATATCTCATATGTCCGAGATCCATCTCAATGTGTCAAAATCTTGCCCTTTAAATCTTGTCAATTTAGACTTATTTATCATTTTATTTTATTTTATTCTTTTATTTAATTTTTTTTAAATAAAAAATCTAAATATATCTCACATGTCCGAGATCCATCTCAATATGCCGAAGTCTTGCCCTTTAAATCTTGCCCAATTTAGACTTATTTATCATTTTATTTTTTTCTTTAATTCTTTTATTTTAATTTTTTTAAATAAAAAATTGAAATATATCTCACATGTCCGAGATCCATCTAAATATGCCAAAGTCTTGCCCTTTAAATCTTGTCCAATTTAGACTTATTTATCATTTTTTTATTCTTTTATTTTATTTTTTTTTAAATAGAAAATTGAAATATATCTCATATGTCTGAGATCCATCTCAATCTGCTGAAATCTTGCCAATTTAGACTTATTTATCATTTTATTTTATTTTATTTATTCTTTAATTTTAAATTTTTTAAATAAAAAAATCAAAACTTATAGTTCATTTCACTTTTATATTCTTTTCACTTATAGTTCACTTATGTTGGTCGCGAAATCAGAGTGCAAATTGTGCAGCGGAAGGTTTTGTGTATGCGGCTGAAGTATAAAATAATAGTTGCACTAGTTTGTTTAAAACAAAGTATAGTCATTTTTTGTGTGGAAAGTTTAAGTTTAAGTCTTTGTTTTGGCTTAAGTCAGTTTCACAGTATATATGTTTCAATACTTAGACAAGTATTGAAGGTTTCAAGAGTCAGTTTGTGAAACAGGAAAATAGAGCAAGTATGAAAGAAAGCAGTAAAGCAGGACACAAAGATTTATAGTGGTTCGGACTTCAATATCCTACATCCACTCTTCAAACCCAAGGTCTGGATAATTCACTAAGTAAATACAAGCCTCCTTACGATCTATACACAGTCCGTGGCCATTCCGTCTTCCGATCAGCTGTGGCACTCGCCTAGGAACTCCTCTACTCAGTCTTCTGGTTGAAGTGTGGACGCACCCCGCAGCCTCCTTCCTGGTGGTTGGATGTTTACTAATTCTTCCCAGAATGGTTGGATGTTTAAACGTTCTTCCCAGAACTCAGGTGGTTGGCATACACCCGTGAGAATCAGAATCCCGGACTAGGAAACTGACTGCTATAAATATATCTCATAAAGATATATTCACCAATAAGAGCTTCAGCCTCGTGCTAGGAGAAGTTAGCATGGTGGTAACTTGAGTCGGAGACTCAAGTCTCGTGTTAGAGAACATGGAAACTCAGAGAGTTTAGCAGGGAGAGATGACCTGAAATTGCCATTTGTCTTCTTGAGACTTACAGATTTTGAATTCAGCTCAGGTAATCGTTTAAGGTTGAAGGGCAGGCCTTTATATAGAGGAGGACCTTTGGCATTTGGAATTTCTCTCCGTTAGACACATAAATCCAAACGTTAGACTCATGGATTATGTTGTCTAATCACAGCCCATGCCTTAGGTCTCCTTTCTGCTCTGCCCGGTGTCAGTGTACTATACACTAACTTTATGTTAGACTCGTTTTCAGCCCGAGGAATCCAGTTTGGATAATCTCGTACTGACTTGGGCATTTAAGAATGCCTGAGTCTGATTGAGGCTCTTATACTGACTTTTGAAGGTCAGTATAGCTTAGCCCTCATACTGAATTCTCACGGTCAGTATGGTAAATCCTCATAATGACTGTTTACAGTCAGTATGGAAAACGCCCTCATACTGATTCTCCCAATGGGTATGGAAATCCCTTAAACTGGCTTCTCCTTAGTCAATCCGGGAAAGCCCTCATACTGACTTTTCCTGTTCAGTATGGACAGACCTTAAACTGAGTGCTCTAATACAGTTTTGGTCAAAGCTAGGCATGATGATAGTCAGTTCTCGAGCATTCTCCATTACTCGATCTTCAGCCTAAGTTCTATTACAACTCGATCGATCTTATACAAGGATTACAATTTAGAAACTGAAAAAACTGACTAAGATGACTTACATTCTTTGACCCACCAAAATATCAAAAGTAAGGAAGGATTTCTCTAACAAAAATCTTAACAATTTCCCCCTTTTTGGTGTGGTCAAAGCCATCTTGAACCTAAGCCTATGAGGTATGGATAACTTTAGAGTTTTTACAGTTTTGACAATTTGTCGCATAAACCCAGAAAAGTTCGCCTTCAATATCAGCTTTTTACTTAAGATCTTTTCCTTATAAACTTGAAGTGGTATTGCTCAATTGATTTTTCTAGTCAGTTTATTTATCATTTATTTATTTCTTAAAATTAAAAAAATTGAATTATATTTTATTTTAAAATAAACCCTTCGAAATATATCTCACTTGGACGAATTATATCTCACTTGAACGAGATATATTTAAATGGCCGAATGCAAGCTGGATAGTTTTCAAAGAAATACTATATTTTATTTCATCACAACTCTAAAAATTAATAAATAATAGATATATGTTATACAATATTAGAACTCTTCGAAATATATATCAGTTGGACGAGATATATCTCAAATGGCCGAATGCAAGCCGGAAAGTTTTCAAAGAAATATTATATTTTATTTCATAACAACTCTTAATATTAATAAAAAACAGAATTGTGTTATATAATACTAGTAAATTATCAAGCCGTTCAACATTTCATACAATTCAACAAATTTGATTATCCGATTTAAACATTTTAACCTAAAGGATTGTACTTTTACTATTTTTAAAATTTTTCATAGGAGTGAATATACATTGCACATATTTTTAAATTTTGATTATTTTAGATTTTCCCTCTTAAAAATATGTAAAAGAGAAATGGCATGACCCTTGAGAAAAGGGTACACTAGGGTAGGCTGCAGAATGCCTCCAAAATAAGGACACTCCCAATTAATTGATGTCAAGGCTGTTTTAGTTTTTTTTTTATTTTTTTATTTTTCTATTTTCATTAAAAAGGAACTATTGCTCAAAATTGATCGAACATAGATACATGTATCATGCCCCTTTCTTTTACATTGAAAAACTAATTAGATCGAGTCAAATCAAATAGCGTTCTATTTAATTTAACTTATTTATTATTTAATTTAGTTTTATTATCCAATATGTTGATGTTGATAGTCATAACTAAACTTTACTCGAGTTTCTCATCCCAAAAACATTATAGTTGTACTCAAATTGGTTATTCCTTAAAATTAATAAAGTTAATCAAAGAACTATCATATTTACTACTATTAAAATTATAAAAATATAAGTTTCATAAAATAATTTCATATTTTAAATAAATTTTGTTTTACTAGCGTATGAATCAAATACAATAAAAATTCAAATTGATTCGTTTAATTAACAAAAGTGGTTAAACAAACTTAGTTCCAACAAACTTTTAATTTGTCGGTATCCAAATATCTTAAAAATAATTGTAGTACTTATTTACGTCATAAAAAATAGTAATTAACTGCACTGAAGCCATGTGTAATAAGATATTTTGTCAAGATTCCATTTCATCACATATGCTAAAGTTATCCTAATTTTAATTCTTTTTATTATTATTATACTTTGATATTGTTTATATATTGATGTTTTCATTTTTGTGTAGATCTTGTTTAATTATTTAAAAATAAAAAATAAATAAACCATATGTTACACCCCATGAGAACTGTTGGAGTTGTCTCAATATAATTCAAGGAACTTATCAAGTTGGATAAATATGGAAAAAATATGGAGTATATCTTGTTTACTTCTTTGGACAAGATTTATCCTTATCAGTATAAGATTTGGATAGGAATAAATCTAATTGAGATAGATTTAGATTTAGATATATCTTAACATATCTAGGTTTTATATTCCTTATGTGTTTAGGAATATCTCCCTATAAATACTCCTGCTCCTCACCATTTGTAATTATCATACTTTATATTTTCTTCACCTTAATAAAATCATCACCAAGGAGTTTTGAAGAGTGGACATAAGAGCTTACGCTCGAACCACTATAATTCTTTGTGTCATTTATTTTTTCTGTTAGTTTTTTATGTCTGCAATGGCTTCAATTCACAACAAATTCGTGCGGTGAACGTTGATAGAGAAAGATTGTGATGAGTTCAGTCAAGTTCGAGGTGGAGCACTTCACGGGATCAAATGATTTTGGTTTGTGGAAGCTGAAGATGCAAGCGTTGTTTGTACAACAAGGCTTGGACGGTGCCTTGAAGGAATGAGGTTGGGTTACCCGACATGATGATAGAGCAATAGAAGAGAGATACACTAGGGAAGGTGCATAGTGCGTTGATTCTGAGTCTCGGAGACACGGTGTTGAGGAAGGTGTCGAAGGAGAAAACGGCAGTGGAAGTATGGACTAAACTGGAATCCTTATATGTGAAGAAGTCCCTGGCGAATCGGCTCTATCTTAAACATTCGTTGTATTCGTTTAAGATGCAAGAGGGAAGACCGATCAACGAGCAGCTCGACGAGTTCAATAAGTTGATCCTTGATCTGGAAAATATCGATGTGGCGATAGGTGATGAGGATTAGGCGTTGATATTGTTGAGTGCGCTGCCAAAGAGTTATTTGAATTTCAAGAAAGCCTTAATGTATGGAAGAGAGTCATTGACCATGGATTAGGTTCAGTCTGCTCTAAGTTCGAAGGAGTTAAATGAGAAGAAAGAGGAACGAGAGAATTCTCATGGAGAAGGCTTGGTGGCTAGAGTGGTTCGAGGAAGACCGGAGATGAGGAATTTCAACAGGGGAAATTCAAGGTCGAGGTCGAGGCCAAAGCCAGGATCGCAGCCAAAGGTCAATTGCTTTCTCTGCCAAAAAAGGGACATATCAAAAGAGATTGTCCAGAGAGGCAAACGAAGCAGGAGCAGAAGCAGCAGGCGGATGTAGCTGTTGTTGAGCAGGAATATGACTCTGGAGAGGCATTGGTAATTTCGAATGAGCGCTCGGAGAGGGAATAGATGTTGGATTCAGGTTGTACATTCCACATGACACCTAATAAGTCATGGCTCGAAGGGTTCGAGGAGCAGGAGAACTCGAGTGTTCTTCTGGGTAACAATAAACCATGCAAGGTGGTTGGAATGGGTTCGGTGAGGATTAAGATGCACGATAATACAAAAAGAGTACTTCGAGGTGTAAGGTATGTTCTGGAGCTTAAGAGAAATTTGATCTCTTTGGGGACGCACGATGAACTAGGTTACACAATTAAGGTGGAAGCTGGGACTTTGAAGGTGTGCAAAGGATCCCTGGTCTTGATGAAAGGAGCTCGAAGAAATGGTATCTACACTCTGATGGGGAACACGGTAATTGGGAAGGCTACGATAGTGATGGTTGACAAGTCAGTACTGTGGCATAGGCGACTCGGTCACGTTAGTGAGAGGGGGCTACAGGAGTTATCTAAGCAAGATCTGTTGCTCGGGGATAACATCAGAGAGGTGGATTTTTTAGAGAATTGCATCTATGGGAAATCTCACCGGGTAAAGTTCAGAGTAGGTCGACAGAGAGCTCGAGAAACTCTGGACTACATCCACTCAGATCTATGGGGACCTTCAAGGGTCAGTTCGAATGGAGGAGCGAAGTACTTCATGAGCCTCATTGATGATCACTCAAGGAAGGTGTGGGTCTACATCTTGAAGAATAAGAGTGATGCTTTAGAGACATTTAAGAAGTGGAAAGTTCTTATCGAAAATCAGACTGGAAGGAAGGTGAAGAGGTTGCGAACTGACAATGGCCTTGAGTTTTGCTCAAAGGAGTTCAAGAGGTACTGTTCGAAGCACGACATTGAGAGGCACTAGACAGTGGCAAGAACACCTCAGCAGAACAGATTGGCGGAAAGGTACAATCGGACGTTGTTGGAAAGAACGAGGTGCATGTTGTTTAGTGCGAAGTTACCCAAGTCGTTCTGGGCAGAAGCAGTGACTACTGCAGCTTATTTGATCAACCGGTGCCCCTCAACTGCACTAGGTTTCAAGACACCGGAAGAAATATGGTATGGTCATCCTCCGAATTTTAGCAACCTTAGAGCTTTTGGTTGCGTGACTTATGTGAACATCAAAGAAGATAAGCTTGGGAGGAGGGCATTGAAATGCATATTTAATAGGTACCCCGAAGGAGTGAAAGGGTGCAAGTTATGGTGTCTCGAATCGGATATAAGAAAGTGCATCATTAGTACGGATGTGGTGTTCAAGGAGGAGCTGGTAGGAGATCTGGATAAAGGGGCCGAGGAACGAGAAAATATTCTTGAGAAACAAGGTGGTGCTTCGGAGGAACAGTCTGACAAGGTTGAAGGAAATAGATCAGTTGCTGAGATTGAGGTGGAGCCGACAAGTGGGTCAAAGAGTGCACCTCAGGTGCATGGCGAGATCGAGGTGGTTCGAGGGTTAGGTGCGCTTCAAGATTATAATCTCATGAGAGATAGGGAACGGAGGCAAATAAGACCTCGCACTCGTTTCGGATATGCTGATGTGGTAGCATATGCCTTCGTTATGGTGGAAGAGGTAGAGCTGGATGAGACTGAGCCGAAGAGTTATACCAAGGCCATAAGTTGTAAGGAGAGGCTCAAGTGGCTTGATGCCATGAAGGAGGAGATGGACTCCTTGAAGAAGAATAACACCTGGGAGTTGGTGGATAAGCCGGGGAAGAAGCAATCGATAGTTAGCTGTAAGTGGATCTTCAAGAAGAAACAAGATGTTTCTGGTGTTAGATTCAAAGCTAGACTAGTTGCTCAAGGCTTCACGCAACGGGAAGGTGTGGATTATAGCGAGGTGTTTGCCTCAGTTGTGAAACAAAGGTCTATAAGACTGATATTGTCGTTAGTTGCTCGGTACAACATGGAGTTGGAGCAACTGGATGTGAAGACCTCATTTCTATACGGAAAGCTGGAGGAAATGATCCTTTTGATGCAACCTGAGGGCTTCGAGGAAGCTGTTAATGGGGAGAAGGTGTGTCTTCTCAAGAAGTCATTGTATGGATTGAAGCAGTCTCCAAGGCAATGGAATAGGTGGTTTGACAAGTTTATGGTTCAACAGAACTTTGTTCGATGCAAACACGACCCATGTGTGTATTTTCGAGGTGAAAATATGGAAACTCAAATCTATCTACTGTTGCACGTAGATGATATGCTGATAGGGAGTCGAGATAAGCAAGGGATAGCTGATGGAGCCCAAGTAGCAGCTGTGAGAGTTGATCCAGTCTACATTCCGAGTGGGCCGATGACTAGATCTCGAGCAAGGACTTTGAGGCTGGATTGAGCTTATTGATTAAAGATATTTGGGCTGCCAATGTTGCCAAAGAATCGTTGCTGTTGGAAGAATTAAATGAAGGCTCAAAAGTTATTAATTTAATTATGTGTAATGATTGGGCTTAGTTTAATTTATTTAGTTATTTTGGGCCAACATGTTTAGGCCTTATTTAAGTTAAATTTCGAATTTAATACCTTTTAATTATTTAAATTAGTTTCCTTATTAGTTTAGGGTTTGAGTTGCCTATATATAGGCCTTGTATGGAACAATTTTGGTTCAGTTTTCAGTTTAATAAAATTTGTGAGATTTTCTCCTTTATTCTGAAAGCTCAATTTTCGAATTCCTTCTATTCCATAGGGTTTTCGATTTCGACTAATCAATTGGACTGTCATATCCATTGGTGGTGTCTTCATTCATATCCTTCGTTGTTGGATCAACTCGCCTCTTGGGTCGTAGGAGAATTCATTCTGGACTACGGTACTTGAGGGTTTTCGAATCCAAAGGTGTTGGATCTTCCATCTTCAATATTCAGTTTGCTTCCGCGTCGAGTCTGAGTCCGTTCGTTTGAGTTCCTGGGCTGCGATCTAACCCTTTCCGGCGAGGATCGTATCAATAGCCGAACTGAAGAAAGCTCTGAGTCAGGAGTTCAAGATGAAGGATCTCGGTTGTGCTCTAAGGATTCTGGGTATAGAAATAGTTCGAGACAGGGCTCGAAGAAGACTCACGTTATCTCAAGAGGGATACTTGATGAAAGTTCTTGAGAGGCATGGAATGAAGGATATAAAGCCTGTGCTCACTCCTTTAGCAGCTCATTTCAAGTTGAGTGCTGGTGGGAAACTCGACGAGGAGGAACGGGGGCTTATGAAAGGTGTTTCTTATGCGAGCATTGTTGGTTCGTTGATGTATGCTATGGTCTGTACGAGACCAGATCTTGCTTATGCTCTTAGCATGGTTAGTAGGTTCATGGCCGAACCTAGGAAAGAGCATTGGGCAGCTCTAAAGTGGGTCCTCAGGTATGTTCGAGGAACAGTTGGGAAGAGTCTAGTCTTTGAGGATGATGGTTCGAGCTCAAGGCTCCCAGTCGAAGGGTTTGTAGACTCGGATTATGCAGGATGTATGGATACGAGGAAGTCATTGACGGGTTTTGTGTTCACATCATATGGAACGACGATTAGTTGGAGAGCAAGTCTGCAGAGTGTAGTTGTCTTATCTTCAACGGAGGCGGAGTACATTGCCTTAACCTAAGCGATTAAGGAAGGTATGTGGTTGCTCGTATTCATGAATGAGCTGGGGATTAATCAAGGAAAGATGAAGGTTTCTTGTGATAATCAAGGTGCTTTGCAGTTGGCGAAAAATGATGTTCATCATGAGAGAACTAAGCACATCGATGTGAAGTTCCATTTTATTAGAGATGTGGTGGCAGCCGGAGAGGTCGAGCTGAACAAGGTCAATACTCTCCATAATCCTGCGAATATGATTAAAAAGCCAGTTCCAAGTGCTAAGTTTGAGTACTGTTTGGAAATGATCAAACTGTTGAAGTCGAATTGAAGAGGAGGTGCCAAGTCGAGGTGATATTAAGTCTAAGGTGGAGAATTGTTGAAGTAGTCTCAATATAATTCGAGGAACTTATCGAGTTGGATAAATATGGAAAAGATATGGTGTATATCTTGTTTCCTTCTTTGGACAAGATTTATCCTTATTAGTTTAGGATTTGGTTAGGAATAAATCTAATTGAGATGGATTTAGATTTAGATATATCGTACCATATCTAGGTTTTATATTTCTTATGTGTTTAGGAATATCTCCCTATAAATACCCCTGCTCCCCACCAATTGTAATTGTCATACTTTATACTGTCTTCACCATAATAATATCATCACCAAGGTGGCTTGAAGAGGTGACATAGAGCTTACGCTCGAACCACTATAATTATTTGTGTCATTTATTTTTTCTGTTAATTATTTGTATCTTCAATCGCTTCAATTCACAACAATTGTATAACTTTTATATAACCACTTAATTTGCAATCAAATATGAGAAAGAAAATTAGAAATCAAAATCCAAAGCAAGCAATCATATCTATCAAGCTTATAAAATCATATGAATAATGAAATTGATTTGAAAGTTTAAGAATATTGCACATGACAAGTGGATGAGATAAGCAAATATTTGAATGGAAAGAGTGTGTTAGAGTTTGGCAAGCAAAAGGATCTTTGTTTTATAATTATTGTAAAAGACATAATCCAGTGAGTATCCAAAATGTTAAGACTACCACTCTTTTTTAATATATAGGTCTAAATGAGTGCATTATTGCTCATATGCTTCCAAAACATTGCATCTTCTAGTGATACTCTAATTAATTATGTAATCTCATCCTGTCACATGTATTGATAAAATTAAAAAATATATATATAAGAATGGACTCCTGCAAATATATAACACATAATTGTGATTAAAGAAGCATGTAAAAAAGATCCACCATACAAAATAGAATCTGAAATGTTAAGATCTACTCCATCCATATAAAAGCAACTTAAAAGAAAAAGAGATTTGTCGCTATTATAAGGTGGCTCAGATGGCATATACATCTATATTATGTGATGGGGGGTTCGAGACCCCCTCAAACTGAATTTTTTCCGATTTTTATAATATCAAAATTCAATATTTTATGAGTTAGCCTCCTTCATTGATATGTCGTGAAAAAGAAAAAAATGGTTGAAGTTGAGCAAAAAGAGTGTATGAGGTGGCTGAGAATGAAGAGCAAAAAAAAAAAAAAACAATTTCAATTTTTTTTTGGTTCTGTAAAATTAAATAGAGCTCTGTATGAATAATTTCTGGATCCATCACTGTTTTCAGTCAATGTGAGATACATTTAACACACTCTCCTCATATGCGCAATATGAAATTATTTTACTTCAAACCGCTGATAACAACACTATTAAGAACCCCATAATCGTAATTTGATTAATTTTAATAGTATGTTAGGATCCAACACATCCTTACAAAACTAACATATAAGAAAAGGAAAGTCTCACAAACCATTACAATGTGACATAGACCACTATCTCAACTCTCAAGTTGATGTTAATATAATCTACAAGTTTTAGTCTTGTATAATAACAAGGCGCAATCAATATGGGCATTAATTCATTAAATTCATAATAGACTTAATAGTGGAGTGATAAATTTGTGATGGAGAAATAATGAGTGTGAATTCTGCATGCTGCAAGCAAGCTACATGGGATGGGATCTCCGTTGCTGTAGCTTTCACACAACCACCTAGCCTGCTACCAAACGAATTTTCAATAATTACAAATTAGTACCATTTCTTCTACTTATTTGTATGTCGTGATCTGGGCCACCCAGCGACGGACTTCAAATAATTGGACCAAATTATATATATAAGTATATAACTACATTTTCATTTTCAATCACTCAAACTATAATTCTATTTCATCAATATATAATATATGATTATCTTTCTTTCTCTTTGTTTTTTATTCCTTTCAGGGAATTTGAAATGATAACTATTAATCAATTAAAATATGGGTCCTCTTTTTCTTTCTTTTCTGCTTTTTTCAATTTTTTGGATTTATTATCTATTTTATCGATTATTTCTAAAAAACGGTGTTTTGTTAGTATTTACTATAATGATGCTGTGAAAGAAAAGTATTTGGATGAGAATAAGAATTATAGGATAAGATGAAACAGTGAAAGCGTCACAACAAAGAAGAGAAAAATGCTCTTCCAAAATAGAAATGCTGTTTAATAAAGATCATTCCTTATTTTGAAGTAAATATGAAATATAATTAAATTTAAGGTACCAATTATTGTCTATGTGATGACTGATGAATAATTTTACAGATTTCACATTTAACATACATCAAGTTCATTTTTTAATCTGGAATCCAGAAAATTTCTACAGCGTGATGCACGTGTTCCCACGCAACAACCCTAGCTAGGAAAGTGACGGAATCCTTCCAATTATATAATAATATTATATGTACCTATATCGAAGCAAGAAATAAAAATATTGAAATTTAAACTAAACCTAAAAATTTTAATTATTTTGATTTGGTTATTTGATTTTCATTCAGTTAAGTTCATTTCTTCAATATTTTGGTTTTTGGTTCAGTTATTTTCTCCAAATCGAAATAACCGAATTTATATATGTAATATTATTAAAAGTACATTTATAAATATATTTTTAATATATATATATATATATATATTAATATATGTAAAAATTGTTACTGGAATATTGTTTATTCATTAAAAGTCACGTTACAACGAATATAAGAACCACAATATATAGAGCAAATAAACGAAACCCAAAAACCTAATAAGGAAAAGAATATCTGCATATATCTACACAACGAGAAGTAAAACTAAAAATTCCTCTTTTATAAAGATATGAACATATCCACGAGATACTCGTATCTCAACACTCCCCCTCATGTTAAAAGGGGAAGGTTATGAACCCCCAACTTGCCTACTAAATATCTGAGTTGATCAATCCCCAATGGTTCGTAAAAATGTTCACAACTTTTTCCGAAGAGGATATTTCTACAGATTCAATATCTAGAGGCTCAACTCTCTCACGAACAAAATAGCAATCCTTTTCGATGTGCTTTGTTCTTTCATGAAATATCGGGTTCCTAGCAATGTGGCACACAACCTGATTGTCACAATATAAATGCGTTGGTGTGTGTTGTTGTGCACCCAAATCATTCAGCAGCCACCTAAGCCATATAACCACACTCACAACACTTGTCATGGTGTGATACTCTGCCTCGGCAGGAGAATGCGAGACAACACTTTACCGCTTGCTGCACCATGAGACTGGAGCTCCTCCGACCTTGATAACGTAACCTCCTTGTCATGGAAAAACTACCCCATTCTGAGTCACAATAAGCCTCTAATAATAACTCCCCTTCGGTCGGCAATAAAATTCCTTGCACAACTGTTCCTTTAATGTAACACAACACTCACATGGCTGCATCAAGGTGGACCTATCTCAAAGAGGATAGAAATTGGCTTAGAATATTTTCAGCATATTGAATATCTAGCCTTGTAACTGTTGCAAATTAAGATTTTTTTTTTATAAAATATTTTTATATACGTAATACTCACTTTTAGAATATTTCCAATAGAAGTCTATTTTAAATAAAAATTACCTTTGTTAAATTGCATATATATCTATTATAAATGCATAGGTCACGTTAATTCGGGTTGGCAGGTCGGGTTGCGATTTGATTTTAGCACGTTACATGTCAATCCGAACTCGATCCATTTATTTTTTTTTTGGTAAAAAATCAACCCAGACACGACTTGTGTAATTTCACGCCAATCAAAAAGTGACCCGAAATTATTTGCTTAATCAAGGTGAAGATTATAACCTTAATCAACATGACTTGTTTAGCACGTAAGTGACCTACTTGATACAAAAATGATCTATTTGACACGAAAATGATTTGTTTAACGCGAAAATTTTCATATTTAATTAATTGATTAATTTCATTGGTGGATCATATGGGTTTGGCAGGTGTTGGGTATCAATGGTGGAGGTTGCCAGCGTTCATCCTCGCCATTGCCATTGTTCAATCCCAAGATGATTCATCCTAACACCACGCAGTAATCCTTTCCCTCTAACTGATCACTCCTCAATCCGTAGAGAGTCTGCAAAACAGAACAACATGAAAAAGTTAGAAAATGGGGTTGAGTACAAGTAATTTTTACCTGCTGCGAGCCTGTGAAGCTTGCTGCGATGCAACCATGTAAGAGAAACAATAGCGGGAGAGCGCAGCACAACAACATCAAGAGGAGAGTGTGGGTGCGCAGGTACCACAGCGTTGCCCGGAGCTCGGCTCAGATTGCCCATGCCAAAAACCCATTCAACATCATTGAAGCACGCCTATCGTAGTAACTACCGGTGGAGAAAAGGTACTCACCGGTAGATGGACAAAGGTACTACCAAGACAAGTAACTTGAAGCAACCCACAATTTAAGCACTCACCCAACCCACTACACAAAGCACAAAGAAGAAGGAAGCACAAAGGTGAGCGCTCCGGATGAGAAAGGATGGAGTATTTCATGAGGCTCTCGATCGTTCTGGATTTGGGGGCAGTTATATTCACAAGTAGCAGCTCCAATAAGGAAAAAAGGAATAAGGAAAGATAGATTAAATGGAGAATTGGGTTGGGTAGGAGTAATGGGTAGTGGGCTAGGTAAAATGGGCCTAACTTTCCAACAATCTCAACCTTAGGCCCATTGATGGCACACTACGATATCAGACGAGTTGGTTGGGATTTAAATCATCATCGCCGATTCTGGTACCCCGTGGTACCGATACCTGAACAATCAAACAAGACAAGAAAACACAAAGTCACTAAACAAACGGGGTTAGTAAGCACATACTAACCAAATCATAAAGAAGACAAAAGCTCCACCTATAATAGAGCAACACATAGACCACAAAGCACAAAATAGAAGCTAGCAGAAACAACAGAAAAACAAATAACACGAACCCACGAAGCACACAAAAACTTACAAAGCATGAAAACACAAAGCAGACAAACACAAAGCACAAAGGCATAAAGAAAACATAAAGCTCCACCTCAAAGTAAAGACACTAAGGCACCTAGTAGACATGTCCAATGGTCTCTACTTATACCACCACATTAGCTTGTCTACCCTTGTTTTGTTTCTGAGGCTCAAGACAGTCTTCATAGTGACCTAACTCACCACAGTTATAACACCTCATAGACTCCTTAGTCCATTTCATACCTCTATTGTTCCTGCCATTACTAGAGCTATAAGTATGATGCTTATGAGAATTTCTATCCCTAACATGAAACACCTTCTCTCCAGGATTGTCAACTCTACCCAAAGCACGCTTAAGATCTAGTTCTTTGCTCTTAAGCCCACTAACTACAGTCTCTAAGGTCACAGTGTCTCTACTGGACTTAATTGCATACATAACTTCACTATAACTATCAAGAATAACATTAAGCGTGGCTACAACACTATAGTCATCAATATTCTTATCTCCAATTGACTTGATATCCTAAATCAACTTAGTAAACTCATTTAGATTATGATCAATGTTTTTGTCCATGTCTAACTTAAAAGTGAAGAACTTCTCTAGGAGGAATAACTTATTAGGTAGGGACTTATCAGTATACAACCCATTAAGCTTATCCCACAAATCCTTACCAAAATCTAAAACCCTAATTTTCCTAAAAATGTGTTTTTAGCCACAAAAATTTAAATGTCACTGACATTATTGTCACTACACGTAGTATTTTTTGTAGTGTCAACACAGTATCAAACAAGTTCAAAATTATGGAAGAGCATGCGAGTTCATTCATATCAATTTTCTTTTCTTCAAATTCATTAGCAACATAGGAAATATCAACAGCTTTATAGACACGTTTTTAGATAAGAATGCATTTCATTTTCTATTTTTAAATATTAAAATCAGAATTACCATCAAAATGAATCATACTAAAGGTATTCGTAAGAGACATGCTTACCACATAGAAAACACCCAGCAAATGATAATAATAAATCACGATAGCCACAAATAAAACTCACAGCAGAAACACCAGGATAAAAAAATATCCCTAAAATCAACTAACAGCAGCAAAGATCCCGAACCTACGACTCACAGATAGATCTAGAAAATGAAAAACACATACGGCGCCAGTTGGCTGATAAGCTGTAGAAACAACGGCAAATAAATTTATAGTTTCACCCTAAGGTGGTCGAACTCATAGGGACAGTGCGACGAAATTATCTCATGTACTAGATATAGTTTATCTATTCTTTGTTTGAGTAAACCAAATTTTAGAAGAGGATTTTTGTTTTCAAGTAAGAAAATAACTTTTTGAAATGATTCCAATAATAAAAAGCACAGATTCTAGGGAAATCAACCAATCCAAATGTTGGTCCCGATTTATCAGGGTATAACTTGGCAGCGGAAAATGTGATTAATCGTTTCTTGCACTCTGCTGGTTACTCAGCTGACTGGGACCTTGTCAGCTGGTAAGTCAACTTGCACTCTGCGTACTCAGCTGACTGGCGACTGGCTCGTCAGCTGGTAGCTCAAGACTTAGAATATTTTTAGCCTTGTTTGCACAGTTATATCAGTTTTCAGATATACACCAGCACTTGGGTGCTGGGTTTTAAATCAGTATGAAATGCAGAAAGCTGATAAAAGACAAAGGATTTATAGTGGTTCGATCAACTGATCTACGTCCACTCTCCAGTCGTAGCACTGGAAATTTCACTAAGAGTAATCGGGTACAAGCGTCCTACGATCTATCTCTAGCTGGTGAATGCCTCGTCCACCAGTTCACTAGATCAACCGCTCCCGGCCTTGTCCTTCTTCAACTCTGATCAGCTGGTGGAGTGCGAGCACGTCACTTCAACCTCCACAGCTTCACTAGGTGTTTAGTTCTCCCAAGAACGTATCTTCTCAATACGGCAAAAGCCCGTAATAACTCAAGTGCTGGCTGGCACAAGAGCTGCTGTGAACTTCCTCAGAAGAGAAAGAACACCAAAGAGATCTGTAACTTACAAGCTGGAAGCTTGAAGTCTCGTGTTTGATAAATCAACACACGGATAGCCTTTAGATAGGCCTCGAAAGTGTTTTGCTTCTACTTGCTTGAGCGTAATAAATTTTCAGTCTTTCGGTAGGTGAAGTGTATTGAATGTTGATGGAAGCAAGCTGGCCAGCGTCTTAAATGTTGGTGGTTCCGACCTATTTATAGACGCGGGATCCCATTCAAATCTTCTAGCCGTTTGGACACATCCGGAAAAGGTCTCTGTCCTCGCATGTCCTTCTGACGGCGGCAGGTAGGAATTTCCGGAAAGCGCCATGCTTTTGTCCACTTTATCTGACATTGATCTCTTTATGTCAGAACGGCACTATTCATCAGTACGAGGAATCGGAACTGGTGTCTTGAACTGATAGACTTTAAGGTATCCTCCCTTAAAGTCATACTCTGTCAGTTAATTCCTCGACGAATCTTCTTTTTATCTCTAAGACACTGGGAGAGAGAATCTGGAATTCTGCTGGTAACATCCGACTGGTAGATCATTCTGGTGATCTTGTGCTGGCAGTCTCTGCTGGTGACTTGCGCTGGCACAATCTAAGTCTACCAATATGTCTGATGTTAACTCTTGGAATCTCCCATGACTGGTGGCTTCACCGCTGGTGAACAGTGTCAGTGAGAACACATATTCTGCTGGTAAGGTTTGTCAGCCGCCTGCTGGTGAAAACCTTCCCAACTGGTGAACAGTAACCAGTCATTAGCTCTTTCTCATGCTGATGAACAGTGTCAGCACGAGTCTTTGTCAGCCGCCTTCGGATGAGACTTTTCCAACTGGTGAACAGTACCAGTGGTAAGTACATCTCATGCTGGTGAACAGTGTCAGCAAGAGTCTTGATCAGCTGCGACTTACAACTCAAAAGACCTAAACAGGACTTTACATTTGAGAACTAGAGCTATCTATAGACAACTGACGCTGGTAGGACTTAGGATTTGATCCACCAAAACACCAAACTAGAATCTAAACAAGTAGCTACTGGGGAGAGGAAACTTAGCCAAATTTCCCAACACCAAACAACATGCACAATCGATCAATCCAAACCCAAAAATAATTATCAAGGTGGGAAATCTGAAGAAAGTGGAATTAATTCCTTGGTCAGGCAATTAAAATCTAGATTATTAACTAGTGATTATCTCCTCTTAGTCTCAAAAACACAAAGTTATCAATCTCAATAAAGATGCAGTTAAAAAACCTATAACTGATTCTTCCTTTTGAGACAGAAAACAATTGTATCAAATTCTATTTTCCTATTGTTAATTATCTCTTCTCAGTCTTAAATTAACAACTATTGTTAATTAGGGTTTTGAATTAATCGATTACAACATGCTTAAGAGGATGGTGAAAACCCTAGAACCTGTTAAGGTTTTTATTATTGGAATTTATTTCAAAAAGTTATTTTCTTACTTGAAAACAAAAAACCTCTTCTAAAATTTGGTTTACTCAAACAATGAATAGATAAACCATATCCAGTTTATGAGATAATTTCGTCGCACTGTCCATGTGGGTTCGACCACCTTAGGATGAAATCATAAATTTATTTGCCGCTGTTTCTACAACTTATCAAATTGGAGCCATTGCTGGGGATAGTCAGATTTATCGTGTTATTGGTTTGTTTTGATATTTTCTGGATTGAGTTTTTTTATTTTATATTCGATTTAGTGTGCGTGTGTAATTTTCAGGTTTTGCGCTCTATTTCGATCGACAGAGCCCCTTTCAATCGACACGGAGGCTGATTTCCGGCAGTTTGTTTTCTTTTCAGGTGCATGAACACAAGAGCAAAGGGCAAGAATCTCGAAGCCTTTGATTCTATAATTGAAGCCACTTGCAGGAGAAACAAAAGCAAAGGGAAGAACAAAAAGAAACAAGCAAAGATGGAGAATCCACCAAAAACACCACTTCAAAACATGACTCCAGAAGAACAAAGACAATTTGTTGATGAAGTCCGACAGCTCAGGGAGCAACTCCAAGCAGCACATGCAATCCAAGCAGAGCAAGCTGCCAGACTGGTAGCCATGAACAGTGGGGGAAACAATAACAGGAAGATTGTGGTGCCACAAACATCCATACTTGATCGTTTCCTGTCGCAGAGAGAGGAGCCAGGTTTCCAAGTTAGCATCAATGCCAACAAATTCGAGCTGAAGACATGCCTGATTCAGATGGTTCAATATAACCCATTTGCAGGGAAGGAAATTGAAGACCCATGCACGCACCTCAATCAGTTCATCGAGGTGTGTGATACGGTGAAGCAGAATGGAGTGCCCCAAGACACCATCCGGATGAGCTTATTTTCTTTTTCTCACAGGGATGAGGCCCGGTCATGGTTTGCTAGCTTGGACATGAGCAGGATCGCCACTTGGGCGCAACTTCGAGCAGAGTTTCTCACCAACTTCTTCCCTCCCAGTGTCATTATGAAGAGGAAGTCCGACATCACTCACTTCAGTCAGAAATATGACGAGACCCTCTATAAAGCTTGGAAGAGATACAAGGAGTTGCTAAGGATGTGCCCCGACTTTGGAATTAACCTAGAGATGTAAATTTGCCAT
Organism: Plectranthus barbatus; assembly: GCA_026898455.1. Lineage (NCBI taxonomy): Eukaryota > Viridiplantae > Streptophyta > Magnoliopsida > Lamiales > Lamiaceae > Plectranthus > Plectranthus barbatus. Next base: position 57,699 of record JAPKLW010001444.1, read on the forward strand.
TTCTATGAGGGACTAAACCCTCGCATGAAGGAGTTGGTGGATGCTTTGGCTGGAGGCATTCTCATGAAGAAAAGTGGAGAAGAAGGGATGTGTAGGGTTTTTCCGTGAACCGAATCACCAAAACCAATTTGAACCGGATCGATTTATGGATATTGCTCATAATTAAAATTCTCAAAACCCTAGCATGCTCCTATGAATTTAATACATAGATTTGTAGATTTAGGGTTTACCGTAACTCCGTCGAGTCTGAACCGATCTTTCGCGTTTGAATTCCAAATCCCAATTCAACCACGCGATCCGATTTAATCTGCGGAAACAGAAATTAGAGATCTAATTTCTAGATTAAAATTGAAAAAGAGAAAGGAAGAAAAAAAGAAATCTGTTCTCCAGATCAGATCTTCAGGGCTGTGTCCTGATAAACACTCGTTTTGTGCACCTTGCTGATGTTGATTTGCTCACTTTTGGCCTTAGATCAGATTGTTATGTAGTGTTTTCATGCATTATTCATATTCTTTTAGAAAATATTACGTTTGGTCTGGTTTGTGGTTGTTTATGCAGATTCCACGCACAATCGAGTTGTTTACAAGGATTGACAAAATTTCCGAAAAGCCGACTGACGGTAGCTTGTACCGGGAAGAAGGAGTCAGAAAATACAAAAGAAAACGCCGAAAACCCGTTCGAGGCATAATCGGCGACCCAAATGACACAACCGGCGGTCGCCGGTCATGTAGATGGGTCGCCGGTTGTGAATTTTGAAGGAATACCTCACGCTGCATAACCGGCGACCTGGTTGCACATCCGGCGATCGCCGATCGAGCACTTGGGTCGCCGGTTCTGCGATTTTCACGGTTGTTCTCACGGGACATGATCGGCGACCCGGTTGCATAACTGGCGGTCGCCGATCACGCCTCTCAGGTCGCCGTCTATGTCCCGTTTTGACGAAATCTGGCGAATCTGAAGCCCAAAACCATATCTTTTGGAGATTTTAAAGGCCTCAACTATAAATAGGACTTCCCAAAACGAAAATAAGGTTCCTTTCATCACTTTTTCAACTGGAGAGTATAGAATTAAGGACAAAAGGCAAGGGAACTGGAAGAGCACTCCGGGATTTGAAGATTGAAGACTACGGTTTTTAGTTTTCATGTTTTTCTGTTCTTGTGACTCTTCATCTTTTGTTTTTCCTAAACTTAGCATGATTGGCTAAGTTCCCTCATGGATTCTAGGGTTTGAAACTTTGTATTTATTCATTCAACAGTTTATGCAATTTAATGTTCCTTTTCCTTTGATGTTCTAATTTAATCTGGGATTTTCATGAATTGTGATTAACTGGCCATTAATTGTGATTTGAATTGGTAGTTTTTGAACCGAGAGGTCTAGGTTATCAATTATGATGCAAATACATTAGATTTACTAGAACAATTGTCCGAGAGGAAATTGAGCTTTTAAAGGGTTTAAAATCTAAAGGTTTTATCAAGAGTAAAAGTCTTTTGTATGTTCGAGAGGAATCTTTTGATCTTTTATTTCCATGTTATGGTTTAGAGTCCGAGAGGATCACCTGATAACATATTTGCGATTGCTCACATCTCTGGAAATTAAATTGGGATTGAATTGCATGAAAACGTTGTTTGTTTAATGTTCAAAGAGGATTACCCTGGAATCCTGTTTTCTCACCAGTTTTCTAAAATCGTTAATTGTTCATTTTGTTTTATTACTGCTTCAAAATCAATTAGTTTAGATAAACCAAAATCCTTTTATGATTCACCTAGATAGTAGTACGGTATCTATGTTTCAGTGCTTGGTTATATTTCGATCCTGCAATCCTTGAGAATCGATAAATTATTACTTGCCCTCTACAGTGGTCTGTACACTTGCGGTTTTAGCGCGTTGAAAAATGCGCTATCATGTCCCAATGCTGATTAGACTCCGTAGATCTATATTCTGAGCAGGACCAGAATCGAAATTCTCCTCCCTCTTCCCAAAAATCGGCGCCTCCTCTCTCTCTCTAGGTTTAGTGTGTTTCAACTGTCTTATGACTTATGAGAGAGAGCTGTTTATTTATAGACCTAGGGTTGGAAACCCTAATGGGCCATTTTGGGCTCAATTCAGCATATTTAATTGGGCCAGTCCTGGGACCTAATGCAAATAATAAAGTGGGCCTATAATTAATTAATTCCCATGTCCACAACCCAGGACATAATTAATTAATTAATATTAATTCTTTTTCACCACAAAATTAATACTGACCTACCCCTTTATTACCACGTTATGAGAACAGGCTGCATTAATTGAGAATCCCCATATTTAAGGTTACCGGACATCCATTAATTAATCGGAGCCTCTGACAAGCTCTAACTACAATTAATTAATATCTTATGATTCCTGGGTAGTACCACTCAAACCTTATCACTTGTGCCTGAACTTAATCAGCCTGCAGGACTTTGGCACGATGAATGTTATTGAGCTCCTCAGGGAATGTCCCCATCCTATTACTCGGATATGGTTACCTAAGTCCAGTCTCAGGCGGTACTACACGAACTGCTGTTTTCCAAGATGCGGATACACGAGCACGTTACTTAGGCTCTCCACCAAGGCAAGTCAAAGCAACAGTCAACCCGTGCAAACCCCTGAACCTTCGTTAGGGTTTGGACTCAATCAATATCAAGAGATCTTGTATTCGCTGATGTCAGACAGATGAATACATCTCACTGCGGTCCATCAATACGCCACCTCTGCGTACCAGCATGTCAAGTAACCAAGACAGACTACTTATTCCGACAATGCCGCAGCCATCCGGACTGACGTATCCTTATACGCTGTCTCGGCTGTGATCAGGTTCATGTCTCACTAGGTCAAGTGATCATACTGTCTTCTGCGATATACAACACGCCGTATGATTGTCCCTATCGGTGAGACAAGAGGATACCATTGTTCATACATGTAAGATTGTTAACGGATAGGAGAAATAAACCGTTGTATACTCATTGTAATAAATGCTTTCAGTATACAAAACCCATCAATCTCCCACTTTTACTCAAAGCATAACTAAGCTATTACAGAGTATACAGTCCGTCTATCTAGTCTGCTGTCAATTTAACCACTATCAGTGGTCGGCATACACCTCAGGCCCAGCTCACGAATATGTCTTTCATAAACTTTCTACGGCAAGCTCTTTGTAAACGGATCAGCAAGATTGTCAGCAATGTCAATCTTCTTAATCAGCACATCGCCCCTCAATCTTCTCTCTATGTGTTTGCTTGCCCTGTGAGACCGCGGTTCCTTTGAGTTTGCCACTACACCAGAGTTATCACAATAAATTGTGATGCTCTTCGGCAAACTCGGGATCACGCCCAACTCTAAAAGGTAGTCCGGAGCCACACCCCCTCTTTCAAGGCGTCGGAGGCGGCGACATATTCCGCCTCCATGGTGGAAATGCATTTCTGCTTTGAGCTCCTCCAAGATACAGCTCCACCTCCCAGGGTAAACACTTATCCTGAGGTCGATTTCTTCTCATCCTGGTCCCCTTGGAAATCCGAGTCTGTATAACCCACAGGGCACGAATCCTCACTTTGATAAACTAGGCAGAAGTTCCTAGTTCTTTTCAAATACTTGAGGATGTGCTTTACAGCAATCCAGTGCGCCTGTCCAGGGTTAGATAGATATCTCGCTACCATGCCAACGGCATAACAGATATCTGGCCTGGTACACAGCATCGCATACATGAGACTACCCACAGCTGAAGCGTATGGTACAAGACTCATCTCGTCTTTCTCCCGCTGTGTCTGAGGACACTGCCCACCAGAAAGACGAACGCCATGTCTGAAAGGTAGCAAGCCTTTCTTGGCGAGTTGCATGCTGAACCGGGTTATCACAGTATCTACATACGATGCCTGGGATAAGCTCAACATTCTTCTCTTACGATCTCGTAAGACCTTAATCCCAAGAATGTAGCCAGCTTCTCCCAGATCCTTCATTTGGAACTGTTCGGATAACCAAACCTTGATTTCGGACATCACTCCCTCGTTGTTTCCAAATAAGAGTATGTCTTCAACGTATAGTGCAAGGAAGACTACGCTCCCACTGACACAAAGTCGGTAAACACAACTTTCGTTTTCCAACTGTGCAAATCCAAAGGATTTAATCACATCGTTGAAACGTAAGTTCCACGACCTTGAAGCTTGCTTAAGTCCATACAAGGAATTCCTAAGATTCCAGACAAGATGTTCTTCGCCCTTGCTTATGTAACCCTTGGGTTGCTGCATATAGATGTCCCTACCTTCTTCAAGGTAACCGTTTAGAAAAGCAGTTTTGACATCCATCTGCCAGATCTCGAGGTCCATATGCGCAGCTATGGCAAGGATTATTCGGATGGATTTGAGCATGGCTACGGGTGAAAAGGTTTCGTCATAGTCAATGCCCTCTTTCTGACTATAACCCTTTGCCACCAGCCTGGCCTTAAGAGCCGTGATCTTTCCATCCGCCCCTTTCTTTCTCTTGTATACCCATTTGCACCCTATGGCCCTAAAGCCATCCGGTAAATCAGTTTTCTGGTATACATCCATAGCAGTTATGGATTCAATTTCAGAATCCATAGCGACACGACATTTGGCAACATCCTTGTCCTGCACTGCCTCTTCGTAAGTCAGTGGGTCAGAGTCCTCATGTCCGTCTTCCAGGCTCAAGTCCGAAGACTCACCCATGAACGTGTACCTTTCCAGCTGGAAAATAACTCTCCCACTGCGACGAGGCATCGGTGCCGTGTCTGTAGTAGGTGCAGTGACTTGTGGTCCTGCACCTTGCACTGAAGAACGTGTCTGTGGTGTTGTGCCTCTCACAGGTGCACCCACATCTACACATTCCCCTTCCCTTGGAATTGCATTTTCGTTCTCAATTTCTTGAAGAACGATATCACTCCTTGACCTGTGATTACTCACATACTCGTCCTCTAAGAATCTAGCGTTGGTGCTAACAACGACTCGTTGACTCTCAGGACAGTAAAAGTAACCACCTTTCGTTTGCCTGGGATACCCTATGAACAACATTACTTTTGACCTGCTTTCTAACTTATCAGGTTCCTTCGACAGTACGTGTGCCGGACAGCCCCATACTCTAAACATGCACAAACTAGGTTTGCAACCAAGGAAGAGCTCAGAAGGTGTGTTAGGAACTGATTTAGAAGGCACCACATTAAGCACGTAAGCTGCTGTCTCCAATGCGTAGCCCCAAAACGAAATTGGTAAGTTTGCATAACTCATCATTGATCTTACCATCTCTAGAAGAGTCCTATTTCTTCTTTCAGCTACACCGTTTTGCTGGGGAGTACCCTGTGCAGTCCACTGGGAGGTAATCCCATTTTCTGACAAATATTGCAAGAACTCGTTACCGAGGTATTTGCCACCGCGGTCAGATCGCAACGACTTGATAGTTTTCCCGACCTTCTTTTCTACTTCAGCCTTGAACTCTTTGAATTTCTCAAAGCATTCAGACTTGTAGCGAAGCAGGTAAACGTATCCGTACCTTGAGTAATCGTCAATGAAAGTGACGAAGTACTCGTACTCTCCACGAGCCTGTGTGGACATTGGTCCACATAAGTCAGAATGGATCAATTCCAACACGTCCTCTGCTCGAGACTGACTAGCCTTGAAAGGCCTAGTTGACATCTTGCCCTCGATGCAGGATTCGCAGACTTGATAAGGTACAGCCCGGACTAGGTCTAATGTACCGTCATCTGCAAGTCTCTGAATCCACTTCAAGCTGATGTGACCCAGTCTCAAGTGCCAGAGATATGTAAGATCCTCATCAGAAGAAGTAAGTTTTCTCTTCCTAGGATTATCAATTACGGATGAATTACATGCAATACTTGCCGAAGACTTATGATTACAGTTAACAACATAGAGAGAATTATTCAGCATTCCACGACAGATAACACCGTTATTACCAATGATAGAAACACTACTATAAAAAATAACTGAATATCCATCAACATAAAGTTTGGAAACTGAAATAAGGTTTCGCCGAAAATCCGGCACATACAAAACATCTCTCAATGTGAAACAGAATCATCAAAGTAGAAGGTGAAATCTCCAATGGCAGCTGCACTCACTTGTGCTGCGTTCCCCATCGAGATGGTAATCTCGTCATTCTTCAGCACCCTCCTCGGTGTGAACCCCTGCAAAATGTAACAAACATGATCAGTAGCTCCAGTATCCACTACCCACGAATGCGTAGAAATCGATGCTAAACATGTTTTCGTTACAAATGCAAATGACGTACCTTGTCCCTTGGCATTCGGACAATCCACCTTTCCGCATCCAGCACACTCGTTCTTCTTTGGAGTGACCTTGGCTCTCTTCCCCTTCCTAGACTTGCTATCACTGCCTATTTTCCTGAACTTGCTCTCAGCACCATCGTCTCCAACCTTAGAGGTTGTCGAACCAGTGCTAGAGCCAGACAGAACAGGTTTCCGTGCTCGCATGGTAGACTGCTCCACTACAAGATCCTCAAGCAGCTCATGCAGAGCATACTCTCCCTTTGCAGCAGCAACTACCTTAAAGTCGTGATAAGATTCCGGAAGAGAATTCAAGATAATATCAATCTCGCCTTGCGCACTGATATTACCACCCCGCACTGTAAACTGTCTCATGAGATCAATCACAGACATCATGTGCGTAGTCACTGAACTATCCTCAACCATCTTCTTGCACACAAGATTGTGCACAAGCTTACAGTTAATAGTTCGCTCCACTTTGCCAAAGGCTGTCGAGAGTTCCTTCCAAAGCTCTCCAGCCTTTTCGAGGTGTTCATACTTATGCCTTAATTCTCTGGACAGGGAACCCGTGATGAGCCAGAATTTAATACATAGATTTGTGGATATAGGGTTTACCGTAACTCCGTCGAGTCTGAACCGATCTTTCGCGTTTGAATTCCAAATCCCAATTCAACCACGCGATCCGATTTAATCTGCGGAAACAAAAATTAGAGATCTAATTTCTAGATTAAAATCGAAAAAGAGAAAGGAAGAAAGAAAGAAATCTGTTCTCCAGATCAGATCTTCAGGGCTGTGTCCCAATGCTGATCAGATCTACTACTGGTGAGGACTCCGTAGATCTGTATTCTGAGCAGGACCAGAATCGGAATTCTCCTCCCTCTTCCCAAAAATCGGCGCCTCCTCTCTCTCTCTAGGTTTAGTGTGTTTCAACTGTCTTATGACTTATGAGAGAGAGCTGTCTATTTATAGACCTAGTGTTGGAAACCCTAACGGGCCATTTTGGGCTCAATTCAGCATATTTAATTGGGCCAGTCCTGGGACCTAATGCAAATAATAAAGTGGGCCTGTAATTAATTAATTCCCATGTCCACAACCCAGGACACAATTAATTAATTAATATTAATTCTTTTTCACCACAGAATTAATACTGACCTACCCCTTTATTACCACGTTATGAGAATGGGCTGCATTAATTGAGAATCCCCATATTTAAGGTTACCGGACATCCATTAATTAATCGGAGCCTCTGACAAGCTCTAACTACAATTAATTAATGTTGGGAAATCTGTCTAAGGTTTCCTTTCCCAGTAGCTTACTTGTTTAGATTATAGTTTTGGTGGATCAAATCCTAAGTCCTACCAGCGTCAGTTGTCTCTACATAGATCTGATCTTAAATGTAAAGTCCTGTTTAGGTCTATTGAGTTGTAAGTCGCAGCTGATCAAGACATGCTGACACTGTTCACCAGCATGAGAAGAGCTTACCACTGGCTACTGTTCACCAGTTGGGAAAAGTCTCATCAGCAGGCGGCTGACAAAGACTCGCGCTGACACTGTTCACCAGCGGTGAGAAGTGCTTATGACTGGCTACTGTTCACCAGTTGGGAAGGGTTTCATCAGCAAGCGGCTGACAAACCTTACCAGGAGAATGCGTGTTCATACTTACACTATTCGCCAGCGGTGATTTCACCAGTCATGGGAGATTCCGAGAAGAGTTAACATCTAGAGATTTGGTAGACTTTGATGATGCCAGGGCAAGTCACCAGCAGAGACTGCCAGCACAAGATCACCAGTATGATCTACCAGTCAGATGTTACCAGCAGAATTCCAGATTCTCTCTCCCAGCGCCGTAGAGACAAAAAGAAGATGCTCTGAGGAATCGACTGACAAAGGATGACTTTAAGGAAGGATAACTTAAAGTCTATCAGTCACAAGACGCCAGTCTTATTCCTCGGACTGACAGAGAGAGCCGTTCTGACACAAAGAGATCTGTGTCAGATAAAGCGGTCTTAGGTATGGCCTTTCTCCGGAAAAGCATACCTGCCGCCGTCAGAAGGACATCCGAGGTCTGACACCTTTCCGGATGCGTCCAAACGGCTAGAAAGTTTGAATCGGTTCCTGCGGCTATAAATACGTCGCAACTACCAACATTCAAAGCTCTCTCTCTCTCTCTCGCTAGAAGCTCGGTTGACACATTGAATATTCAGATATCTCTGCTCAACCACCGAAAGAACTGAAGTTATTGCAAGAGCGCATAAAGTTCTTTCGAGGCCATTCCTAAGGCTTTCCGTGTGTTGATTTATCAAACACGAGACTTCAAGCTTCAAGCTTGTAAGTTAAAGATCTCATTTGGTGTTCTTTCTCTTCGAGGAAGTTCACAGCAGCTCCTGTGCTCACCAGCACTCGAGTTATTACGGGCGAACCTTGCCGCAAAAGGATTTACGTTCTTGGGAGAACTAAACACCCAAATCGCTGTGGAGGTTGAAGTGACGTGCTCGCACTCCATCAGCAGAAGAGAGCTGAAGAGGAAATCCAGGACCGGGAGCGGTTGATCTAGTGAACTGGTGGACAAGGCATTCACCAGCTAGAGATAGATCGTAGGCAACCTGTAACCGATTGCTCATAGTGAAATTTCCAGTGCTTCGACTGGAGAGTGGACGTAGATCGATTGATCGAACCACTATAAATCCTTTTGTCATTTATTAGTTTTCTGCATTACATTCTGATTTAAAACCCAGCACTCAAGTGCTGGTGTATATTCTGAAACTGATATAATTGTGCAAACAAGGCTAAAATATTCTAAGTGTTGAATCACTAGCTGACCAGTTACCAGTTGTCAGCTGCGTACTGATTAACCAGCACCAGCTGACCAGTTGCCAGTTGTCAGCTGTGTGTAAGTAGCGTGCAAGAAATCAATTTATATTATTTCCGCTGCGTATCGTTTAAACTCTGAAAAACCGGGACCAACAAGTGGTATCAGGCGCGGTCGGTCTTTCTAGACTGGTCATACACTGAGTCGCTTAGGACCGAGATCCAAGTTTCCTTGCACTCTACTCTTTCTGTCTGTTGATTAGCTCAGGTACACAAGATGAATGTCCCGAAGCTGATGAACTACAAACCGGAGAAGCGTGATATATGGCGAAAGAGGTCATTCATTCAGCTGAAAAGCGTCCATCCGGAGATGAAAGACGTGCTGGAGAAAGGGCCGATCGAGATCACCAAGACGAGGCACCAGTTAGGAGATCAACCAGCTGCTGAGATTCCAAAGCCCCCAGAAGAATGGAACGCTGAAGACAGGAGGCGGAATCAGCTGGACTCCGTTGCTCTTGATATGATCTTATCATCTCTTCCAGAGCCGCTGATGGAGGAAGCCCTCCAATATGACACCGCCAAGGCAGTCTGGGACTACCTTGATAGTCTCTGTACGGAGACGGATCAGATGAAGCGCAACAAGTTGCAAGTTGCAGTGGACAAATACGAGTCATTCCAGATGCTGACTAGTGAAACCATCAAGGAGATGGAGGCTAGATTCTATGCCATAGTCAGCGAGCTGAAGTCCTTGGACAAGGAGTACTCGAATGCAGAGCTCAATGCAAAGATCCTGTCAAAGATGCCCAAGGAGGACTGGTTTGTAAAGACCACATCTCTTAAGGAGAAGGATCTATCCAAGATAACTCCCAAGGAGCTATTTGCTCAGCTCCAGGCACATGAGTGGGATATCCAAATGGTGAACAAAAATGAAGCCATTCGGACCGTTGGATCTCCCAGCATCAAAACACAAGACGAAGCCTACTTCGTTAAGAGGGATTTCAAGTGGAAGCACAAGAAGCCTTTTCATACTGACAGACCTGCTGGGCCGCACAACCAGCAGAAAGAGATCCCATGCCCGTCGGGATCTAACTCAAAAGGCAGCGAGAGCTCTATCGCAGATCTTGAGCAACAGATGAAGAGACTGGCTGTTCTTCTGGAGAAAGCCAAGGCGAAACAGGGAGCGTCTCTCAGCTCATCTGATGGGAAATTCGTCAAGATAGCTCCCCGCGCATGTTATCAGTGCCAATCCCCTGACCATCTCAAATTTGAGTGTCCACAAGTGGATAGAGAAGAGCGGGAAAGACTGAAGAAGCTCTTTGAAGAGCGTGCATCGAAGGCCGTTGCCAAGGCGATGCTGACAAGGACAGAGGTTCCTGATATACTTGACCATGATGATGGAGAGTATGAGTCAGATGAAGAATCAGAAGAGGAAGCGCTACTGGCGCTGATGGTAGCTTTTGGAGAGGAAGCACATGAAGAATGTGCTGACAGTGAGGAGGAACAAGCACTTGCTGCTGACGACCAGGTACAATCTGTTCCCTCATTGCACATCATGTCTCCATGCATCCTAGATGATGCTGAGTCGCATTGCTCCGACTCAGAGGTTGTCACTATAGACATTCTTCAACTAGAATTTTTGAAATTTTATGAAATAAAGAACGTCTTGGCTGGCGAAAACACCTCGCTGAAAAACCAAATTTCTGTTTTGACCAATGAGATTGAAAAATCTAGGTCACTCGGTGTAGAGTTAGCCACTCTGAAAGAAACTCACTCAGATTTGCTCAAAAATTTTGAAATTTTAAAAACTGAGAGAGATAACTTTCAAAAGATTGTCCTTGAGCAAGACAATAGAATAAATCATTTTAATAAAGGCTCCAAGAATTTGGAAGAGGCTCTATCCCATTGGAGAAAGCCTACTGACAAATCCGGGTTGGGATTTGAAAAGGATTTGAGCATAAACCAACCCGAACTCACAGCTAAAAAGGGTAAAGGCAAACTGGTAAATGCATCAGCACCAGCTGGCAAAACCAGTCAGTCCCGTATGGCCGATCAGCACAGGAATAATAAGACCAGATACATAGGTGAGTCATCACGACAAAAACCTCAACTGGCAAAATCCTCTGCTGACAGGACGCCAGCACACCCTAAGACGCAGACTAAGCCGAATAATTCTAAGGCAATGAAGTCAGCGTCAGCTACCAGTGGAATCCGACAGCCAGCACTTGCTGTCAAAAGAATCCACGCACAACCTCGTAAGTATGCCAGTCACCAGCATACTTACAAGGGATCCAAATCTCAGAGTAACTCTGAGAGAAGGATAATACCTGATAGGAGGAATACCTATCAGAGGCCTGAGTCCAATCACAAGTTTTCTCAAAGGGCTGTGAAGGCTAGCCATGGTGGTCCACACTTCCAGAGACCACGAAGGCAACACACACAACCGGAAAAACATCTCCGAAGCTCTCAGCGGAAGCGTACTTCCAAAGGAGATACACACACAGCCACACCCTCCCAAACCAATCTCATGCATTATTTCAAAAGGAAGGGAAAGGCTACTGATGATGTCAGCAAGGGTAAAACCGAGCTGAAAATCACTCAAGTCTGGATTCCGAAAGGAATTATTCAGCGATCTAACCCTGCAGGACCCGCAGAAGATCGGGGACCTAAATGAATTCCATTTCTTTCTTGTAGGTACAGGATCATGCAACACAGCTTCAGAGGTCGAGAGAGTGGATCCTAGATAGTGGGTGTTCAGCTCACATGACTGGTGAAGAGGATCTGTTTGCAGATCTCATTAAGGTGAAAGGACCTCCAGTTATTTTCGGTGATAACTCCAAGGGCAGAGTTATCAGCAAGGGCTGCATCGAGAAGGACGATGTCAGAATTATAAATGTATCCCTTGTTACCTCTCTCAAGCACAACCTCCTGAGTATCAGTCAGCTATGCGATAGTGGATACACTGTTCACTTTGGGAAATCAGAGTGCCAGATCAAGGATGAGAAGACTGGCGAGATCAAGCTGAGAGGTATTCGGAACGGAGGACTTTATACCTTTGACTGGCAAAGCGGGAAGACAGATTCATGCTTCGTGGCTACCAGTTCTATGGAAACTAACTGGCTGTGGCACAAAAGGTTGAGTCATCTGAATTTCAGAACTATCAACTACCTGGCAAAGCATGATCTTGTGGAAGGTCTTCCCAAGGGAGGATTCAAGAAGGAAGGGAATTGCAAAGCATGCCAGCAGGGCAAGCAAACCAAGAAGTCCTTCAAGAACCAGTCGCCAGTCTGCCCCAGTACCAGTCGGGTACTCGAATTGCTACATATGGACCTCTTTGGACCAGTAGCACCTCAAACCATTGGAGGAAGACGTTATTCGCTGGTGGTAGTCGATGACTACTCACGCTATACCTGGGTAAAGCTTCTCAGATCCAAGGATGAAGTGAAAGTCATTCTTCCAGATCTGATTGTCAAAGCACAGAAACAGAGAGAAGCTATGGTAAAGCGGATACGGTCAGACAATGGGATGGAATTCTGCAACAGTCTGCTGATGGATTTTTGCGCGGAAGCCGGCATTAAGCATGAAAGATCTGCACCAAGGCAACCGCATCAAAATGGACTGGCAGAACGTAGGAACAGGACGCTGAAAGAAGTGGTCCGGTCCATGCTGGCAGAATCCGGCTTAGGACAGAGTTTTTGGGGAGAAGCGTTGGTGACGGCTTGCTATACTCAGAATAGAAGCGGGATCAACGACAGACTCCAGAAAACTCCCTACGAAGTTTACTTTGGTCGTAAGCCTTCTATAGCTCATCTTCGTGCTTTCGGTTCACCATGTTATATCCATAATAATGGTAAGTCGAAGTTAAATGCTTTTTCGCCTAAAGCTGATGAGGGTGTCCTTGTTGGATATGGACATCCCTCTCACAAGGGCTATAGAGTATTTAACAAGACCACCAAACTTGTGGAAATAACATGCAATGATGTTTTTGATGAAGCTACTTTAGTGCGCAGGACATTATGACAACTGGCTGAAGATGTTCCTGAGGTCAATGATGTCGTTGATCAGTTGGGCAGGAATTCTTCCAATGCTCAACCAACTGGTTTGACTAGACCTATGACTGGATCATCTTCACAACCAGTATCCTCGGTTGCCCATCAGCAATCCGGGAGGGTCGGTGATGCAAATGACCTTGCTGAGACCTTACACTCAATCTCCCTGAGTGGAACTGGCAATAATCCAGGGGGAATACCGTCTGGAATTTTCGAACCAGAAATAGCTGACGAACCAGCTGGAGTGGATGCACCAGCTGACGGTGTAATTATCGCCGAAGGATCAAGAGATCAGTCAGAGAGTGAAGCTGACGAAGAGGAAGTTCCGACTGGTGAAGGTCAACCACCAGTTGCAATTGCTGCTCCGACTGGTGAAGTTCTGGAAGCACCAGTCATCAGGACAGAAGAACCAACGCCAGCAGATTCTCATCTTCCCAAATGGCTGAGAAATCACCCACCCGATGCTATTCTCGGTGATCCAGAAGTTTCTGTTCAGACTCAACACGGCAGTGCGCTCCTGACTTGTTTTATTTCTCAAATGGAACCTACTTCCATAGGAGTTGCGCTAGAATCTGCCGATTGGATTAATGCCATGCAAGAAGAACTTGCGGAATTCACTCGCAACAACGTTTGGGACTTGGTAGAGAGACCATCACATCAGTCAGTGATTGGCACCAAGTGGGTTTTCAAGAACAAGCGAGATGAGGATGGCATTGTAATCAGAAACAAAGCTCGTTTAGTCGCCAAAGGTTACAAGCAATGTGAAGGCATCGACTTCGACGAGACCTTCGCACCAGTTGCAAGAATGGAGGCGATACGGCTGTTCCTTGCGTATGCAGCGTATCACGG